>VCHM03000599.1:0-11329 GCA_006182925.3 Reinhardtius hippoglossoides
TTTTTTAGATCTTGAGAAGTTTATTTTGTTATAAAGTCAAATACAATATTTTCAGTTCCAAATACCTGTGACTAAATGTTTTGCTCTGTAGATAAACTGTGATCTGAAGTTGTAATGCACATGTGTAAATGATAAACTGAAGCACAGTATTGGTGAAATTGCACTTGTTTTTCTAAATACATTTCAAGGGTTGTGAATCAGAATGTCTCTTAAGAATATGGAGGTTTATGAGTACAAACGTTTTGTAATTTTTTTAATCGATCCAGTAATTGCTTCAAAAACAGCGTAAATGCGATGTCTGCTCCCGAGGCAGAAGCGCTCATTGCTCATTGCACATTGCTCAAACGCGTCACAAAGCGAGGGGAGAGCCCAGGAAGATAAACAGAGGGCTGATGTCTGAGTTTTTGGTCTTTATGTTTCTAGTTTATTGTAGAAAGACCTTAAAATAGGGTTTATCATCCAAAAACCTTCACCAATGATTTAAACATAGAGAAATATTGTCATTATTATGCTATGATTTTACTGGTCTGGCCCACTTGAGATCAAAGTGGGCAGTATGTGGCCCCTTAACTAAAATGAGTTTGACACCCCTGGTATAGCTGGACCGTGTACAGTCAATGTGAGAAATTGAGGATGTAGTTGAAAATTGTTGCGGAACAGCAGTACTCCAATTAGTTTTCATGACATCATTGTGTGGTATTTGCATTTTGCAGTGTCAGCCAGTTACAGCCCTTTATCCGTTTACTTCTCTCCTGCTCCCTGTGCTCACTTATACAGTATTTTAATTCAGACACATTCCCAATAAATCCGTTCCCATTCCTATGTTTTCTGTCTCTTTTGTCAGAAAAATGAACAAAAATGAGATGGTGACTGAAAGGCAGCCCATTAAAGCCTGTGTGAAACTGATATCAGTGATTTTTTTAAACATCACTGGTTGTACGAACTATGCAAATTAAGAGAGGTTGACAATGAATCACATTTTCCTCTGTATTGCCTTAATTAAGATGAGTTAAGACGATCCGGAGCATTACCACAGGACAAGAGAACATGGAGGTGTAGAACGGGCACTGCACTAGTAATAATGATGATAATAAATAAATATCAATACTAAAACCATTAGATTATAAAACACTACAAGTACAAGAAAAGGTCATAATTTCACCTCAAATGTTTTGTTTTTTATGTATTTATAAAATATATAATACCCATCTCCTTATGAGTTTGAACAATGTTTAATCTCGTTGAATTTAACTTACCAATAATGTGTGGTCACAGTTGTCAAAGAAACATATACTTAAAAATCTAAATCAAAACTGCTTTCATTCTTTGTGTTGTTTTAACAGTATTTCTTTCTTTTTTTTACAAAGTGGTACAAGGCTGAACCTTGATGAATCAGGATTTGGAGAGAGAATTGATAGATATAAATGCTGTCACCGGAATAAAGATAGACCTGTTCTTTTCTTGATCAATGTGCAAATACAGAATTTACTATGAATGAGATGAGTAAATAGAAACGATCGGGTCGGTCATGTCAGCTGGGCTGATGTTTACACTGCACATGTCTGTAATCATGTGTCAGGCACAGAGTAACACTAACTCAGTGCAGCTCACTTAAACTGCCTCGGGCTCGGACCATTCAGACAGAATCATGTGGCCCAAGCCACGCTCTGATCTGGACACAGACCCTGGCGCTGTGTCAGCGGTTGCATCTCCTGGGTCATTTCTCGTCTCAGAATCACAATTGAACTCGGTTTTCAGAATTAACAGGCTACAATTGGACGGACAATTTTTAATAAAAGCTGTAGCTGTAAAACCATGGAACATGTGACACATTTAATAAGTAAACACCAGTATGTAACACCTAAAGATGGTTGACGATTTAGTCTCTCATCCTCAACATGTCCATGTGTTTAAAATCTCTGAGACGCTTAAAGAAATAAATACAAATTTGCTAAACTAAAAAGATGCACCAATGATGATGCTTTCCAGTGTTGAGATAATTTCTAAACAATATACACATACACAGACACAGACATATTATAAATTATGTCTGAAAGCAGTCTGAAATGATTTGTTGTTGTTTTTTCTTCAATTAAAACGTAATATGAAAGGATTAAATGTTACACATCTAGTCAGTAGTCAAGTGTGCGTAAGAGCCCTCGTTGAGTGTGCGTAGATTCTGTTCTACATAACAACAAATCTTAGAGATGAAAATATTGGTACGTGGAACGTGTCCACATTGACCGATCTTCACAAAAATCGATACACAGGTGTATCATGACCAGACAAACAAAAAAGTCTAGAGGTGCAATTAGAAAAACGCAACAGGAAGCCCGCCATTTTGCATTTGGTGGCCATTTTGGCCATTTTTCACATTTTTACTTTGACGAACTTGTCCCAGTGCTTTCATCAGATCAACTTCAAATTGAGATGAGTGTCATCTAAACAAGATGGAGATAAAAACTACCTCAAAGATCGATTTTTCGTCACACGGTGTGACCGTGGTGCGTGGCGTGGCATCAAGGTTTGATTACATACCATCAAAACACGAGGTTCTGTATCTCGGACATGGACCATGAATCCTTTGATGCTGAACCGTCAACAAACAACTCCACTCCTGCATTATCAGCATCAAAGGATTCAACAACAAATGAAAGCCCTCAAATTCTCACCAAAGCATGTGCTCGGGCCCATTATTATTATAATAATAATATTTTTTATTAATTATTATTAATATTTTTTTAATACTTTTTTGATAACTAATTTGACTCGTTTGCTTTCATGATATCATGTTATTTAACTGATATTTATTGGTTATTAATATTATTTATTATATTGTTATTTTTACGCCTGGCAGAGGACTATGGATGGAATTATTTTGCCAAAGCTTATATAATGTATGTGTTTTGCTTATAACAGAACCGTACAGTTGCTTTTGTATATATTATCATGTTTCTATTCCATGTTTATATGTAAATACAGTATTTTATATTTATTCAAGTGTATGTATATATGTCTCGTTTATACATTTAAGATTATATGTCAAGTAAATATCTATCTATCTATTTATGTATCCATCTATCTATCATCAATCTATCCATCTATCCATCTATCTATCTTTATTATTATTATTATAATAATAATATTTTTGTATTAATTATTATTAATATTTTATTTATACTTTTTTGATAACTAATTTGACTCGTTTGCTTTTATGTTATTTAACTGATATTTATTTATTGTTATTTTTTATAATGGCCCTTACAAAGTGCTTAACAAATAAGACAAAAAAACATCAAATACAATCAACAAATCAACACAATAACATGTCAGATCAAAGGCAACACATTTAACACATCATTTTAGAAAGGAAACACAATGATCGCTCAAAACAATCCGAGTAAAAACCAAAAGTAAGTTTGGAGAGATGATTTTAAAATGTGACTTGTCTGCAGCCATAGAAAAGTTGTGGCTGAATGACGTGAGCTTCAGTGCAGCAGCGTCACATTCCTGCACATACCCAGCACCGTGCACAGTCTATACAAACACGCGTGTGCACTATTATGAAGTGAAATCATCCGTCTGGCTCCGGGCACCGGGATGAAGCCGCTCTACGGCGAACACCGTGCACAGCGTCAGTGCGCGACCGTAGCGCCGCATGATGGAGTTTAAAGACGTGTTCAGGATTATCAGGTGGAGAAACTACACCCTCTGGTGGTCGTGCCTGTCTTTTTTTAAAGGAGCAGTTCACCCAAAAGGGACAATTCACTCATTATCTACTCACCACTATGCAGATGGAGGGTTGGGTGAAGTGTTTGAGTCCACAAAACACTTCTGGAGTTTCAGGGGTAAACAGCGTTGCAGCCAAATCCAATACAACTGAAGAAACTGGAGACCACTTAAAAAAACATAAAATGCCTCCATTTATTTATTTTAATTAATAAATGGAGGCAGTCGCTGGCAATGCAATTCTTGTGTCACAGGTTCCCTTCTAGCCATGCTCCAAAATATTTAAGAACCACACAAGCAAAAAAAATTTGAATATAAGAACTAAAATAAAATGAATAAAATGCATAAAATGCATAAAATGAATAAAATGAATAAAATGAATAAAATATACATTATTAAGTATCTTACTAAATAGAACGAATGAATGGGCCTGAGGTGATTACCCAATCCCTGGTGGTGGCATTTCTTCACAACCTGTTTTGTTGGTTTGCAGTGTCACTGGTGGTTAGTTTATTAATCCTTCCCTTTTTTCTTTGGTTCTCGTCGCCGTGGTAAGTCCCAATTCTGTCCCTGTGTGATCTTGTCAAAAGTGTTTTATTTCATATGTTAATTGGTATTCTGTTTGTTTGTTTCATTGTGCTTTTGTTTGCATTTATTTGAGTTATATTAAAGTTCTTTTGTACTAGTTAAACACGTCTCTTGCCCCGTGATTCAAACGAACCTGTGCTGTTGCACTTACAAAACTTGATATGCTCGTCTGATAACTTTCCACCCTTGAGGATGTATCGAGTGAATCGCTGCAACAGCTGGAGACGACAACTTGTAGGTAAGAGTCTCCGTGTGAGAAGAGGTGTAAACCTGTTCATATCCACCTGTCCATCACTGTCCATCACTGTCATCCCTGACACTGACCGTCAGGAGCTCGGGTGTCTGTCTCATGTGTGATTTCTACTGATGAAGACATGGTTTCCATAGCTGCACAGAACCTGAATGAACGGAGGAAGCAACTCCTTGTGTTTCATTTTAGTCTGAGTGTTGTCATTGTTGACTGCAGTTTGCCTTCATGTGCTTTCAGACTGTAGACAAGTGTTTATTTTTTTTGTGAAATGAAGCATAGGGGCATTATCCACTCCTTTGATATAACCCTGTGGGACATATAATGGTGTTTTGCCTATCAATCCAGTTTGACAGGAACACATTCTATTGACTTATTTCCCCCTCTTCCCCCTCCTCTTTCATGTCATAACTTTGGTGACAATAACCTGGAATAACTGGTTGTGTCGTGTTTTTTTATCCCGAAATATGAGAAGATATTGGTTCAACAAGTATTTATTCAGAAGCAATGAAAAAGGTACAGCATAACTATGTGCACATAGCTATGGGCACTCAATACACAGCCTCGGCTCTCTAATAGCACGGGGTAGTCAAGAGTCGCCCCGAACGGACGGCGGGTGCAATAATTATAATAGTAGGTCAAACTTCATTGGTCAATGGCGAGGGGGAGTCACGTGGTTAGTAGCACAGGCATGGTCCCAGCCTCTTGGCACTGGAATCCGCCAATGATGAGGAGCCGCTCTCAGGTTCGCCCCTCCTTTGACAGTTGCTGGGAAAATCTTCACATTTCTAACAGTTTGGTTTGGTGTTTTTAAACAAGCCTTGAATCGGCTGGGAAAATCTTCACATTTCTGACAGTTTGGTTGTGTGTTTTAAAACAAGCCTGTCCTTCAGACCCTAGTGGCTGCTGCTTAAATTCTTTCTAAGGGTATGTCACAGCTTCTTATGGAAACAGTGCCTTCATGTATATGTGATGTTTGAATAAAGCTAATGAAGTTTAGGCTGTAATATAGTAAGTTAGGTATGAGAACAAGTTAAAGTACAGTGTATTGTATGCCACAGATGTACAGTCTTCTCAAGCAGGCATTATCAGACAGGTGCAAGACTGAACTGCGATGTGACGCACACACACACACTAACCAAGGCCACACATTCCCCATATTCAGCCCAACCTGCCCCTGCCCCTGCCCCCACCCCTGTCTAACATACTGCATTTGTTTAGAGTTCAGTTTCATTACCATCTTCACAGACACACACACATTAATTCCTTCTGCTAAGGTACAAACATGGTGCGCGTAAAATCGATCCTTTTTGGGGCTATAGTGTCTAATTATATTATTAAAATCCTAACAATCCCTCCTTTCACACCATTTCATGGTGTGAACAACTTACTGGGGATCATCCACGAACTCCTCAACCTCCATCCCATCCAATGCAAACTCATCACTATCATCACCACTCAACAAAGGCAACTAATAGGGTGGGGGATGGGGCATGTTTTCCTTGGTCCGAGCCGTGGTGATGAGTCTGTTGAGCAAGGTCCTAAAGCAAGGGATGCAGCAGCAGCCACAGGTGACTAGGATAGCTGCAAAGATAGCTAGGGAGAGGAGGCAGGATGCAATTAGCCCTTTCCATTTGCCGAATGCAGTTTTCATCCAGCTATCTAGGGGGTTGTTAATTCCAGAAAATACAATTTAGTGTTAAATTCTCTTTCACACAACTTTCTTCACAACTTTCTCCAAACCATATTTTTTCAAAATCTGCATCTTTCCCTTTGTGTTTGTGTGTAGTGCAGTGTAAATCTTCTGGAATTTATACTGGTGTCTGTTCTTAGTGTGACTGAATGTGTTGCTCCTAAAACTATAAGGAATTTAATCTCTTTCCCTAGCACTGTGAGTGAGTGCGTTGGCATATTAGCATATACATCTCATTGATGTGTAACATATGTTCCTATCAGTAGTTTGTCTTTCTTTTAAAAAAATCTTTTACTTCTAAGATAAGTGTTTGTGTTGGTGTGGTGCATTCACCCTCTTGATGTGTGATGTGTTCCTCACGGTCTCGTTCTCTGTTCAAAGTTGCTGGTTCCTCCCTCTCCTCCATCCCCGCCTCGGTTCAATCAGCCTTGTAAGCTTGTTGCTGTTTCTTCGGACAATTTCTGCCCAATGTCCCTTCTCTCCACAGTGAAAACAAATGTCCCTATCATCATTCCATTTGCCGTCTCCCCTTCTTCCTTGAAATCCTCTTCTTTTGCATCCGCGATGTAACTCTGAACATTGTCAGTGACGCTTTATGCAGATCAGTCTCTCTTTTCTTCTTCTTTTCTTCATGTTTAATTAACTTCTTCGCATCAACGGCATGTGTTTTTATTAAGTTCTTCCCGAGTCCCACTTGATGCCTGTACGTTTTAACAGGCTGGCAACATCAGGTCACTTCAACCATCGCGATTTGGGCTGGATCCTGTCCCAGTCCATATTGCCCCTTGTCTGGTGCGAGGGAAGAGAGGAGTTGCAGGTCTGGAATGTTATTAGCTGGAAAAGGTTGTTGTGGAGCCTGGGCTCCTGCCTGTGGAACATCCGCTTCTGGTGGGGTTTGGTGTTGTCTGGTTGTCGTCTTCTCGGCGGGGAAGAGTCGAGGTCGGAAACCTGCATTTTGAGACACTGAGACATTTGTGAGGAGTTATCTGTCCCTGCCAGTGTGTGTTTTCTGTCCCTTTTGATGCAATTCTTCTAACCACATTCCACATTCGATCTCTATTCAGTTAAGGATATATCATTTCACAGTACCAATTTTGCTTGGATATGTGTAAAAGTGCAAGGAACCCTCTAATTTTGTGCACTATACAAATATTATGGTTGGCGGTCTCGATAGCAAATTTTGTTGGATTATATATTGTCATAACTCTAGAACCATTTTAGGAAAAATTATCTGCGTGTTTCTCTTTGCTCATATGGAACTCAGAGGTGCTAGGTCTTAGTCAAGTCTTTGTTCTTCTGCGTCTGTCAAGTCTTTGTTCTTTGTCAGTCTTTTTTTATCTCTGTCAGTCTTATTCGTAACATGTTATGGCCTCGGCGTCTTTTAATTTGTGCCCGATTCAAGCAACGGTGTGTCTGGCTAGTTAAGCTCCTCACTCGTCAGTGCAGGCAGCCCCTTCCTCCAGGTACACACCCTAATCCTAGATTAGGTTGCACGGATGCAATCTATTGCATGAATCGTCTGTCTTTTCTCCAATCTGAATTAGTTTTAAGGGTTCGTGCGTCACAGAAGTGTGGCGCGCGTCCCGCGCAGGTCCTGGACCTCGCTTTTTACCTCGTTTCTGTTGCGCCAAGACAGGGCCTCAAACCCCTCACATTCATTGCTTCCAAAAAAAACCCACAGAACTGTGTTACTTTACCTCCTTTCTCCTCTCCGCACACTCACAATCTATATCAATTCCTATATAACTAATGCAGAATTTGTTTTAACAGGTTTTCTGCTTACCTTTTAGTTTGTGAGTATGTGGAGAATCGATCGGAGCGGCCTCGACCTTTGGGTCTCCGGTCTTTCTGGTCAAAACTTCTCTTCGAGATCACGTCGGGGTCACCAAATTTGTCGTGTTTTTTTATCCCGAAATATGAGAAGATATTGGTTCAACAAGTATTTATTCAGAAGCAATGAAAAAGGTACAGCATAACTATGTGCACATAGCTATGGGCACTCAATACACAGCCTCGGCTCTCTAATAGCACGGGGTAGTCAAGAGTCGCCCCGAACGGACGGCGGGTGCAATAATTATAATAGTAGGTCAAACTTCATTGGCGAGGGGGAGTCACGTGGTTAGTAGCACAGGCATGGTCCCAGCCTCTTGGCACTGGAATCCACCAATGATGAGGAGCCGCTCCCAGGTTCGCCCCTCCTTTGACAGTTGCTGGGAAAATCTTCACATTTCTAACAGTTTGGTTTGGTGTTTTAAAACAAGCCTGTCCTTCAGACCCTAGTGGCTGCTGCTTGAATTCTTTCTAAGGGTATGTCACAGCTTCTTATGGAAACAGTGCCTTCATGTATATGTGATGTTTGAATAAAGCTAATGAAGTTTAGGCTGTAATATAGTAAGTTAGGTATGAGAACAAGTTAAAGTACAGTGTATTGTATGCCACAGATGTACAGTCTTCTCAAGCAGGCATTATCAGACAGGTGCAAGACTGAACTGCGATGTGACGCACACACACAAACTAACCAAGGCCACACATTCCCCATATTCAGCCCAACCTGCCCCTGCCCCCACCCCTGTCTAACATACTGCATTTGTTTAGAGTTCAGTTTCATTGCCATCTTCACAGACACACACACATTAATTCCTTCTGCTAAGGTACAAACATGGTGCGCGTAAAATCGATCCTTTTTGGGGCTATAGTGTCTAATTATATTATTAAAATCCTAACAGTTGCCCATTACAGTTAATTGTTTCCACCTCCTGGAGCGACCTCTTTGAAGGAAGGCCGACTGGCTTGACTTGAGAATAGAGTGAATTAATTATGACCAAGTAAGAGTGAACTGAACAGTGATCACAGGAGGACCTGCAGATGTCCTGTATTGCAAGGATATCCTGTTTCGCGCAGCAGGAAACAGCCTCCCATTGTGCCAAGGCAGGGGCAAGCCATGGTCCGGTCATGCTCCACGTAGCAGACTCTACTACCCTGTAGCAGGTGACAGCTGATCATTGCTGGTGAGGTGTCATTGGAGCAAGTGTCTAAGTGAGGACTTTTGCATCACTTATTAACCGGCATGGGAGTTGCAGCCTGAGCGAGCAGTGCTTCAGCCCACCTCCTGCCATGTGGGTTAGGGTTAGGGTGAGAGGTGTGGTGTGTTTGTTCACTCTCCCCCTCCTTCTCCTCCTCCTTCTCCTCCTCCCTGCTGTCTTTGCCTGCCCTGCGGGACTGTCTCCTGAAGAGACAGAGAGGGTGGCTCGATCGCCCTGCTGCTATGATAGTTGCTGAGACACACAAACCGGTTTAAGATATTTCTGTGTTGCTTGTTAGGGCCCGAGCACCGAACAGAGTGGGAGACAGTGAGACAGTGAGGCCCTATTGAAATTGAAAGGATTATTAGGGCCCGAGCACCGACGGTGGGAGGCCCTATTGAAATGGAAAGGATTGTGCTAAAACTGTTATTAGGAAGAAGAGCAGGAGACCAAAACAAGTGCAATGACGTGGATCACTCTCTGGAGAGATACGGTACATTAATAAACTGGAGTAAATCCTGATTTGGCTGCTCAGATAATGTCAGGATCAAATTATTATCGGTTTGTGTCTTTTTTTAAGGAATTGTTGAAAATAGGAAAATGCAAAATATCCCCACACTTTTTAATAGGACTCTCTATTTTCCCTCTTCAAACACAAAAATATATTAAAATATGCTTCTCCTTTCTCAAAAGGAAGAATATCCCAATAATATATATGAAACAGCAATAACTATGAGCCAGACTAAATTTCTGAACACAATCATAAACTTTAAACTACTTTTCACTTTGGCTATAAACACTTCAAACACACATTATAAATCAACACGTTCAACTGAGCCAGCTGTTGCTCTCAGTGGGAAAGTGATAAATCTGTATTCGCCTGTTTGCTGTTCCGTGCATCTCTGCTTTCTCTAAACCTTTCACTCAATCATCGCCCTCCTTCTTCCAACAGAGATTCACGAGGCTTTCAAGGTATTTGAGCGAGATGGGAACGGTTTTATCTCGAAGCAGGAGCTGGGGACGGCCATGCGCTCACTGGGCTGCAGGCCCAATGAGGTGGAGCTGGAGGTCATCATCCAAAGACTTGACGTGGATGGTATGTTTCTCCCTCCTTCTTTCTCTGGGTCAGAAATGTCACGACTGTGGTATATTCAGCTAATATAGATAACATATATGGCTGTGACACATTTAAGTTAGGAGGCCCTGGTCTCCGGATTTTGTCTAAACATGGTGTAAAACATAGTGACAGGTTTAAAGCTGGAGCCATCGAGTCTGGATTCTAAGACTCCCTAATTCTTATTCCAGGTGTTGATTGTTATCTCTCTCTCTCTCTGAGAATGCTCTTTGACCTGTTAGATGGGTGGGTTTCCATCTTTATGTACAAAGCATGTTTTTACTCAGAGCCCCCCTATGTGTGACGTTATTTTATCTCTTTTGGGCGTAAACGACTTCTCTATATGAACGCTTGTCCGAGACCGGCAAGAGAGACTTCTGAATTGGCCGAGAAGATCTCCGGGCTGACCGGTGCCCGTCCTGACCTGTAACTTCTGTGTAATAAACTTTGTTATACAAGTAAGAACAGTGTCCGCGAAGATTCCTTCATCATCATCAGCTTCATCACCTCTGCTCCAAAGATACAACACGACTGTTCAGGCTGCTGCATAAAGTCCTGCAGTGACATGTCCGTGTGCTTTTCTGTCTCATCAGGTGATGGCCAGGTCGGCTTTGAAGAATTTGTCACTTTACTCGGACCTAAACTCTCCTCTGCTGAAACGCCCGATAAGTTCCACGGAGCAGACTTTGATTCAGTGTTTTGGAAGGTAAACCATCAGCAGCATCATCAGTCAGGTCTAATCAAAGTCTGTAGCTTCTCCCTTATCAGTGTAATGCAACTCCTTTCTTCTCTTGAGGATATTTTCCAGAAGGCTTTTCTGGGGTTTTCAATAAAGAGCCATGTGTTTTAATGACATGGTGATACAGTGGTTAGCTGCTCTCACCTCAAAGCAACTGTCTAAAGACATGGACATTGGGTTAACTGGAGACTCTAAA
>VCHM03000600.1:0-11326 GCA_006182925.3 Reinhardtius hippoglossoides
TTGCATGATCTAAGAACTGAGCAGGAAAAACCACTTCAACATCATCCAGTGAGAATAAACATGCATCACATGCATCACATGCAAACAGCCACTGAAGCACAGTGAGCTGCTCACACATCCACAGAGAGGAACACAACAGAGCGCCATCCAGTGGCTGAAAATACAATGTGCAGGGAAGATAAAACCATCAGTGTGAAAACTAACAGCTGGATGCAAAAGGAACTTTCTCACTAGATATATATATAGATATCTTTATATCTCTATATATGAAAAGACCTGGTTTGAACTTGTAGCGTGAGGGAAAGTGAGGATAATGAGGGATGCAACAACGCCACCTGGGGAATTTCACCTCCAGGAAATAACTAAACTATTTTGTGTACATCACAGGCAAGAGACGTGTTTTACTCATAGAAAATAACTTTATTAAATTCGAAGGCATAAACCAAACAAAAGCAAAATGAAACAAACAAACAGGACACAAATTAACATATGAAATAAAACACTTCAGACAAGATCAACACAGGGACCAAGCTGGGACTTCCCCCGGGGACGAGAACCAAAGGAAAAGGGAAGGATTAATAAACTAACCACCCGCAAACAAACAAAACGGCTCGTGAAGAAAACGCCACCACCAGGGATTGGGTCGCCGCCTCAGGTCCACAGCACCGGACCAACAATAAAACATCATTAAAACATGTCCGTGTTAAATCAAATGGTGGTGAAAACAAAACAAAAACAAATAAACCAAATACAAACAACAATTTAAATGGGATTGAATGTTACTAAAGTTAGGCGTCCCTCCGAGGAGGTCCTCCACGCTTCAACTCAACTGAGCGAGGAGAGCCACAGTGAAAGAGCGAGAGCACTTCTTTAAAAGCAGAGAGATCTACTTCTGAAACAGTGACGTGTGACACCAGCAGCTCTGACTCATACGAGGGGAAACGTGAGTGTGGCCCATCGGTGAAGAATTCCTCAGGGGGTTTTAATAATGCTTTAATATTTGAATGTGTACGTGATTCCATCAGAAAAGCTCATCTTCTTCGTGGGGTATATATAATAATATAGCTGCGCTAGACGACATTGCCCTTGCTTCCAATGAAACAGTCAGGAACTTGGGAGTGATCTTCGACCCTGATTTATCCTTTAATTCTCACCTAAAACTAATTTCTAGGACCGCCTTTTTTCACTTGCGTAATATTGCAAAAATCAGACATGTCCTCTCGCAAAAGGATGCAGAAAAACTAGTCCACGCTTTTGTTACATCCAGATTGGATTATTGTAATTCATTACTATCAGGCTCCAGCAGTAAGTCGTTAAAGACTCTGCAGCTTGTCCAAAATGCCGCAGCACGTGTCCTGACAAGAACCAATAAAGAGAGCACATTTCTCCAGTATTAGCTTCACTACACTGGCTTCCGGTTAAATCTAGAATAGAATTTAAAATTCTCCTCCTCACCTTCAAGGCCCTTAATAATATGGCACCACTATATCTTAAAGAGCTGATAGTACCATATAACCCCACTAGAGCACTGCGCTCCCAGAACTCAGGATTACTTGTCGTCCCGAAAGTCTCTAAAAGTAGAGTAGGAGCCAGAACCTTCAGCTACCAAGCACCTCTCCTGTGGAATCATCTCCCACTTTCAATTCGGGAGGCAGACACCATCTGTATGTTTAAGAGTAGGCTTAAAACCTTCCTTTTTGATAAAGCTTATAGTTAGAGCCGGTCCAGGCTTATCCTGGACCTGCTCTTAGTTATGCTGCTATAGGTCAAGAAGGTCGGGGGACACATGACACTCGGAGCTTCTCTTTCCTGCTTCTCCTTCCACTTCTCAAACTGTTATCACATCAATGTAATTCATATCCCATCAATACATGTTACTGACTTGACTTCTTCCCCGGAGTCCCTTTGCCCTATCGTCCGCAGATCCGGGGGCCACAGCTGTGGCCACATCATGGATTAGGATCTGTGGATCGTGTATCAGAGATCGTAATGGTGGATCCAGTATGGCGGATTCTGTATCGTGCTGGCTGATCGTGGTAATAAAGGCGGATCCTTTATCGTGTTGGCATCCGATAATGGTGGTGGACCACGACCGAGGTGGCAGCTGAGATGGATCCTATGGCGGCAGTGGACAATGACTGTGGACTATAGTGGCATCCGATCTTGGTGTATCATGATCTTGCTGGCTGCTGTACCATAGACTATGATTGCAGCAGGACTGCTGATACAGAGAGGAGTACTTCTCCTCAGATACTTGACCAGTTAATGACATTAATCCACCAATTCACCTGTTTACCCTTATCAATGCTGCTAAAAACCTTTATCTTGGTCATGTTTACACTTGACATCTATTGCACTTCTGTCCATCCTGGGAGAGGGATCCCTCACATGTGGCTCTCTCTGAGGTTTCTACGTTTCTTTTTACCCTGTTAAAAGGGTTTTTTAGTAGTTTTTCCTTACTCTTGTTGAGGGTTAAGGGCAGAGGATGTCACACCCTGTTAAAGCCCTATGAGACAAATTGTGATTTGTGAATATGGGCTATACAAATAAAATTTGATTGATTGATTGATTGGCGGCAGGAGGTGTTTTGATTGTTGGCCTCGTGGCAGTTATCGGTGTCTGTCACTGCAAACAGAGACCAGCTGGTGAGGAACTCGTCTATATGACCCTTTATTTGTACTTTCTGTCATTTGACTTCAGCAGCAGTTTCTCTTTGTGATACTTTGCTTTTAATCTCTTCACCAGACATCGACTCCACTGACCTGACGGTGTACGCGGACATCGCTGATGTTGCAGTTGCTGAGGAGGCGAGTGTTGGGAATATTGCTTTGGGTAAATTGTCTGCTTCTGCCTGTGTCCGAATGATTTAGTCTCTATTCCACTTGGTCACGTGTGTACAGTCAAACGTCCAGAGGACATCGATGAAGTGCTCGGTGTATGAAACCGTTGGTGACCCTGTCAACGCAGTGAAACCCGGGGTGAGAGCAAACGTTCAATCATGAGTTCTGTGAGCATCATATTTAAAGATGTTGAGGAAAAATGAAAGGACTCATGACTTCATTACATTTCTTCCTCTCTATATACATATCTCTTATATATATTTATATATTTTTTTTTCTTTGCTGCTCATCCAGCCTCACACTGTGTATGACAAGATTCAGCTTGGTCGCTTGAAGGAGGCGCCGGCGTCCTTCTACCAGGACGTTCCGGGGATCAAGAAGTAAATGGGAATGCTGCCTCCCAAAGGTGCTCCATTGGCTCTGGCATCAGCTTCTGTACAAAGATTTTTGCACCTTGTGTTTATCAGGATTTTATCAAAGTATATTATTAGAACCAATGAAATGCAATTTAACTTAAAAGCTAAATAAATGAAATGCCATATCATGTGAAATCCATAATAACTAAAATGCAGTATTATTTAAATTTCAATCTCGTTGGCAGTGCTGTAAATTCTGTAAATACAGAGAATATATTTTGTAGAATGTTTTATGCATATTATTTGCATTTCAATGAACAAAGTTGGCTATATTTGCTTTTATTACTGTTATTACTTCAGTTTTGTAATCTTTTTAAAACATTTCCTCATCTAAATTCATGAGTCACCAGTTTATTTCTGCAGACTCTTTGCCTGAGTATTTATAATCCACTATGTTATTGCAATGAGAGCATTAGATGTCTGCAAAATTATGACATAGCTAGCATTACATTACAACTTATATTTGTTAATGGCTCATTTTATTATTATATTTTTAATAGGCTGGGTTTATTTTCTTAATATTTCCCCGACCTTTAACACCTACCTGCTCTCTCGCTCTCTCTCATCACCTCATCCTCGGTACATTGCATCCTTAGGCCTCCTTAGGGCGTTGCTAATTAGATGTATGCTAGAGAACATAATCAATTTCTGAATAATTTTCGCAATAGTCATTTTTCTTTCTTGGTTGGAGTTGGAGTCCGTCAGCCAAATTGTTCCCTAGTAAGAGCTTTGAGCTTTGAGCCTCAGAGAGGACATCTGGAGGGCAGTCATATATGGTTAGTTAAATATTGCAATGTCCACATATCAAATCTAACATAGTTTGGTTTGGTGGAGAAAAAAAAAACCTTGAAATTCCAAATACATATTGTGTTTATGTCCTTTTAGCTTTTTAGCTCAACAGCTAATACTTGTCCATGAGGTGGCAGCTGAGTTCTTAACAAACAATAACAAGTGTTTCCCTGTTGGGGTTTCTCTTTAATATTGAAAGGTCTCAACCTTACTATATAAAGTACCTTGAGGTTATGTACATATTATATAATGTACGCAATGCAGATCAAATTTAATTGAAGCAAAAACACGTTTTCTTAAAAATAAAGAGGAAAAAACGCGCTCAGACAACGTTAACAGTGTAAGTAACATATTTGGACATTTTTGACGTCAGAAATAAGCCTGATGTTGTTTTCAATAAACATTACAACAGTTACAATTTTAAAATATATGTCTGAAGGGATAATAAAATATAAAACAACGTAAACAATAGATATTAGAAGTAGAAATATAATAATAAACGGTACGGTTTGATCAGAAATGTATAAAAATGAAATGAACTCAATATCTTGAACACCAGTACTATAATCTGTTATCAAATTTTATTCATCAACTTTTATTTGAACAGTCTCATATTCACAAATTACAATTAGTCTCATAGATCTTAACAAGAGTAAAACTACCAAAAAAACCTTTTAACAGGGGAAAGAATGTAGAAACCTCAGAGTCACACGTGGACGTCAGGACGGACACAAGTACAAGAAACAACATCATATTTACAGCATCCATGAGAAGAGACATCACGTAACGTAGAGGTGAGCGAATGTTTAAAGTATTGATTCAAAAGAAAACGTCAACAGAGATGAGGGGAGCGCAATGACAATACAGCCTGTAGTTTACTAGACTGTAGTTTTTAATTTGTACAAGTACGTCGCGCTGCAGTCCTCGTCCGGCGTTATTGATGCTTTCTGTGTTGTGGTCATTCCAGCTTCTGACGCTATCTGCAGGGAGGAGATGGAAACGTCTTTAACTAGAGAGAAACACGTATGAGCTTCGATGAACACAGAAAGACAGGAACGTACCTTCGATGACACTGATGGAAACAGTCTGTCTGAAATCCGGTGGAGATTTTGTTAACGTTTGTGTAACAGAACATCTCAGTCTGATCAAATGTGAGAATAAACTGTGCGTACCTTTCAAACTATTCCAAGGAGCGCTGATGTTTTCTGAAATGAAAACCAACGCTGTCACTGCTGAGGCCCGAGTGGGACCGGTTTGTTTGAATGGTCATGTCAAATGATTTAGTCTTTAAGTTTGTTTGTTTTGGAAAAGAAACGAGTGTTCGAGGAGCCTTTAAAGAATTTGTTTTGATCACCAGACACGTATTCCTGAATACTGCATATCCAGATATGTGTTTATGAGAAAATAGACACATGGTCAAAAATCATATCGAGAAAAAGGCGATAATTATGACGATAAATGTCACAATATTACAATAAGACCGATTTTTTTTAGTGAAGGTTGTGGTTTTGACATTTTATAAATCTGAGCTCGATGTATGATAGTTTTCTTTCGCTCAAATCAAAAAATTACAGTGTGATTATTAAATAAAATTTTTTTGATCAGTCCTATATGAAAATAAAAAAGATTTCCTTCAAACCCTGCAACTTCGAGCAGGGGACGTGAAATTTATTACAGGAATTTTGGAAAAAAGAAGCATTAAAAAATTTACCGCACATTAAAGGCCTTAAACAAAGGGGGCGCTTTGTTTTTTTCTTCGGCAGGTCCCCCGCCGCCTTTTCCCAAACCCTTTGGGGACTTTGTGTTGTTCCCCCACATGCAAAAAGCAAACATCTAAACTTCTTGACGAGAAACCTGAAAAAAGGCAGTAAAATGAAGGGGGTGAATTTTGCAGATTTTCGCCCCGGGCATCCCCCAAAAGTTAGTCTGACGGTCGGTAATCCGGACGGGGGAGGTATTTCTTTTTGGGAAATGTTATGGGGATGGGTGGTAGCCAAAAACCTTTCATTGGTATCGGTGCATTTTCAGTCTGGCTACTGGAATTTCCCCAAAGCCGGGGGGTCCGGATTTTTTTTTTTAAAACATTGATCGAAAATGGTTTTGGTTTCTTTTGGGATTTTTCCAAAAATTTTGATTAAAAGGTTGAGACATTTTCCTTGGTCCGGGTGGTGCAGGTGAATCCAATCCTCGGGTTTCGGGGGAAAAAAACCCGGGGGGGGGGGGGGGGGGGGGGGAAAGGGTTTTCCAACCCCCTTGGGGGGGTCCCATTGAGGGGTTTCAAGGGTTTTTGGGAAAAAAGGTTATTTTTTTCCAAAAGTTGGGGTTCTGAATTTTAATTTTCTTCTTTTTATTTTAAATCCCTTCCATGTTACGATTCGGGGGTTTACTTTGCGTTTAAGTTCTTAGGGCGAGAGGAATGCCCTGGTCAATCCTTCGGGGGTTGATTCAACGCATTGAACAACTCAGATATTGCCCCCCGTTCGATACCGAGTCAGATGATCTGATTTTCAAATTTCCATGGAGGCCCATCAAATTATTGTTTGATTTAAAAAGCCAAAAATGAGGGTCGGGGGGGAGGGGGGTGCAAGAGGGACGATACAACAGGATTATACAAATGTAATCAATAAATGTTCTGAGTTCCCTTTCGCACAATCCACTCGCTCAACACATCAGTGTATCGTATATTTCAACGCTCCAGTGACGGCCAATGTCTCCACCACTGTTTGGCTAACGGGAGATTGCTAACGCCATCTTTCAAAGAGGAAACGGCTCCGGAGATAAAGACGCCAACTTTCGCCCTGGGCCCAAGCTGGTGGATCTTCTCAGTCAGGACCAGGTGACCAACATTCCTTACAGAGCTGCTGCTGCTGGCATGTATCATGAATGTTAGTCACACTTAGTTAACCACGAGCCGGATCACTTTGTGACCTCTCGCTTTGGGCCGAGGAGATTCACAGTGTACTCCATGTCATCTTCCTTCATCAAGTTACGGATCGTCAAGTCACCTGGAAGGAAAAAGTGGTTAGAAAGGTCGTAGATATCGACTCCCTGGCAGATGATGGATTTCATCTCACCTGAAGTGATGTTGAGACTGAGTCTCCCTTCATATCGACCGTGACGGCCGATGTTTGTCGCTCCACAACGCGATGGGGGTGGCAATCCACGTGGTGTTGGTGAAGATTGACCACTCAATGCTGGAGAGATTCCATGATGGGTCTGCTCTTGAGGGCAAAGTAACGGTTTCTCCGAGGTACCCAAGGACCTCGTCAGTGGATAGAGCTCGTACGACTGTGAAAATAAGGGTCAGCATCACCATAACCACCGTGTCCGCAAACTGCTAACAGCTCGTCTTTTTAAAGAAAGATGGAAACTGCTCGTTGTGGATACTTTAAAGGGACAGAGGGAGAACCGTTAGGTGACACGTTGTCATCATTTGGCTTTTTGTCGACATCACAGACAAGATATAAAGATTAATGGGACCATAATTTACTAAATGAACCTCATTCTGTATTAAAAAACTTGTTATAAATCGGGTTAGTTAAATCGTTCAGACGTTATAAATCAAGCAGGATTTTAGTTTCTTCTCTTCTTGAGTCTTCGGCATCACTTTACGGACCCGGAGTCGACGTCCTTTGTTTGTTTAGGAAAGCGTTTTACGTGTTTTACATTTGTGTGTTGTAAGTATTTGGTTGTGGTCTAGTTTCCTTCTGCTCTCAGTTGTTTTTTGAGGATTAACTTTTAGTTTGTGTGTTTGGATTTGGACTAAGTTGCTGAAACTTTCCTTGTTCTGCCAGAAACACGAACCGTAGCAAACAGCAGACCACGGTTAGCGCTCGTTGAAAAACATCCTTATCAAGATGAGGTGCACTCGCATCGAGGAATGACCGTTAAGTCGCCATACTTCCTCCTTCTCTTTCTGTCACCATATATTAAATATTCTACAGCTCCCTTCCTGCTGCCACGAAGCATTTCAGTAAGTTCAGTAAGACGGGGAAGAACAAAACTATTCAAAAATAGATCTGAGGTATATTTGTTGTTTTTGTTAACCCACCTCAGGAGGAGTTTATAAATACTTGAGTTCTTATCTTATTATCTAGTATTTTAGTTTTTAAATGTTCAGCTGCTCCTTTAATAATAATAATAATAATAATAACATCAGAAAATGGAAAGGGAACCTACCGTGAAGAAATAGAACGAGGACGATTAGAAGAGACATCGAAACGAGCCTGAAGTGGTAAGGTTCCAACTTCCTACTTCCTTCTGACTCTGATCATGTGTGCGTGTGTCACAAAACTAAAAATTCATAAATTCAGTGCAATCTCTTTCTTGACTGTAGAACTGTCACATGTTTACTTCTGCTCTGTAGTTACCACACTTTGTATTTTTTTAGGGTCACTTTTTCAAATCTTATGTTTTATTTGATCATATTTGGTGAAACAATGTAAAATGTGACACGCTGACGAGCTGCACACACGCAGCCTGTTCCTGTTGTCTTTGTCTTGAGGTAATGATAAATGATAAACAATGTAGGAACAAGCGAGTAGTTGATGGATCGGGGGGTTATTGTCCTGAGTTTACACATTACTATGAAGTTTGGAAAGTATTATTCATAGCTTGAGGAGATTGAGTGTAATTCCCTTCTCAGTCTCTTACTGTTGTTCTGAGTGATTTCTCTTTTTAGTCTCAATATTATTTAACTGAGATTTGAAGGTTTGTAATTAATCCAGGTTTTCTCTGTGGGCTCGTTTGCATAGTTAGTTCTTATGGGAGGAGATGGGACACACACACACATGCGCACACACACCACACACACACCACCCAAAGAGCACACACCCATCAAATGCAGAAGTAAAACCTCCACTGTCACTGAACATTCACTTTATTGTTCCTACATTTACCTTATTTATACATGTGAACCACCACCATCATCAATACTATTGTTGCTTTGTGACCATTGAAACTTGGTTTCTATTGTTATTTCATTTTCAGGAAAAAGAAGCCCAAGGTGAAATTTTGTCATAATACTGCAAGAAAAAAATCATTACAATTTTGAATAATTTCCTTCAGCAATAATATCCTGGTTTCATGTATTGTTTCTTTTTCTGATGGTGAGTAAACTCCCTGCTCTTTCATCCCTTCTCCAAATATGACATTTTTGAGAATGATGTCACTATTGCATGAATAAAGTATGTTTTGACTGTCAAAGTCATTTGAATGTTCGCTCTCTTCCTTCAGTGATGATGTGTGACTTCCATATGCTTTTTTTCTTTGATGGTGATCTTTCCTGCTCTTTCCAAGATATTCTCCTTTGAAGCAGCAGCACCGCGCCCTCTGCTGGTTGCAAAGAACTTCGAAAAAGCTTACAGTACCTGGTATTCCCAGGCGGTCTCCCATCCAAGTACTAACCGGCCACCCTGCTTAGCTTCGGAGATCAGACGAGATCGGGCGTGTTCAGGGTGGTATGGCCGTAAGCGAAGGACTCACCCCACATACCTTATTTATACATGTGAACCACCACCATCATCAATACTATTGTTGCTTTGTGACCATTGAAACTTGGTTTCTATTGTTATTTCATTTTCACCCTCAGATTCTCCCATATTTTTTCCACATCCAATTCATTCATAACTTTGTTCCACACTTTCTCCGCAGCTGGTCTTCTCACTGCCTCACTTTTTATGCACCTGTATATAACTTTTGTCTTCACACACATCAGATTCACTCTGTTCTTTCCTTCTCCAACATACATTTCTATTTCTCCTCCTTCTCCTACCTCAGCTTCTCTCTCAATCATTCCCTTCCATTCTTTTGGTATAGCCCTTTTGATTTTTTCCATCACTCCTTCTGCTGTACCAATCCCCATTGTCTCACCATTCCCTTTTTCTCTGACCTCATCAACCATTATTTGAGGCTTCATGAATCCCGGTACGTGTTCGTAGACCAGATCCCTCACTTTTCTAACCCCTGATTTCCATATGATCCTATTATATATTGTTTCCCCACCTTCTGTAATTTTTGGGTTTAAAAAAACCGGCTGTTCCCATACCTGTTTAACATTTTTGCATTCATACTTCACACTTTTCACAAACTCACCCCACGCTCCCATCATCTCCTTATAGAATTTCAGCCACTCCATTCATCATGCCTTTTTTAAGTTCCATGAACACTCCACTTTCTCCACATCCTCCACATTTGTTTATTGCTTCGCTTAGAAATATCTTCCACACATGATCACTTCTTCCCTTTAAATACCTCACCATCATTTTCACCCTTAGTGCTTTCTTTTTCCTTTCTAAATTAATCATCTTCAATCCTCCATCCTCATAATCATTTTCTAATACTTCCTTAGCTATCTTAACACCCTTCCCATCCCACATAAAATCACTCACCATTTTTTCCACCTCTTTCAACACTCCCTCAGGCACATCCATCACATTCATTACGTACACAAGCTTACTCATTATTAGTGCATTCACAACTACTGCTTTCCCCTTCAATTTCAACCCTCTCTTCTTCCAGCACCCTAATGTCCTCTTTATGCTATTTATTATCCCTTCATACTGCCTGTCTCTCCCTTCCTTTCCCTCAATCCCTAAATTTACTCCTAGCACCTTAAAATAATCTTTCCTCTCCTTTATTCCTATATCTAACCTCCCTACTCTGCTCTTACCTATATACATATTTCTGACTTATCTATGTTCACCTTTGCCCCTGATGCCCTCCCATACAACTTTACACTCTCTAATATTTCTTCTACACTTTCCTTGTCTCTTACTGTAACTGTTGTGTCATCTGCATATTGATATAATGTGCTCACCTTCCCCCCTGGTAACTCTATGCCCTTGATGTTGTTATTTTGCAATAGCAGTGCCGCTAACGGCTCTGCTGACACCGAGTAAAGGAGGGACGATAGCGGACATCCTTGTCTGACTGATCTCTCTAATCTAAATGTGTCTGTAACTATCCCATTGATTTTAACCCTGCTCTCTGCCCTATCATACAACTTCCTAATCCATCCTACCAACTTTTGCCCAAACCCTACTTTTCCTAACACCCTGTATAAATACCTGTGGTCCACCCTATCAAATGCTTTATTTAAATCCAAACTAACCACTATCCCTCCACTACCTTCCTTCATGTGTGCTATTACATCCCTGATACTACTTATTGTGTCCGCTATGTCCCTCCCTGGTATGCTATATGCCTGTGTGTTTCCCACCACCGTCCCTATAACCCTCTTTATTCTATTCGCTAACACCTTGGCTAATATTTTGTAATCAC
>VCHM03000601.1:0-11291 GCA_006182925.3 Reinhardtius hippoglossoides
CAAACCTTCCTTTGTGATCAGCTTAGAGCTGGTTCTTAGTTCTGCTGCTACATGGAGCCTCATGCACTGAACTCAGTGGATCCTCGGCCGTTTCTCCAGAGGACGAGTATGTGAGCAGGCAAATGTCCGAGTGAGGGCCTCCGGAGTTTCTGCAGAACCAATATTTCCGTATTGAAAAGATTGAATCATAACAGCATAATGAATCTGAAACTGAGCAGAAGATGGCTCCTGCAAAGTAAAGCACATTATTTGTGGATCCCACTGGACTTCGAACACCACGATCTGTCTCTACATTCCCTCTGGGTCACAGCTCATCGAAATCTGAACACAGAGATATGACACAGAGTCATAGCTGCTGTGTCCAACAGATATATGATATGTACAGTGCAGCAAGCTGAGGCGTGATATGATCTCTCAGTCTGTCAGAAAGGAAAAGACCAGGACATATTAATCAGCAATTTGGTTTCAAATATTCATGAAATATAATCAACTTAATCACAGTATGATCGTTATTTCACAGCATAATGACCCCCCCCCCCCCGCGTCATCACTCAAGCATGACCAGGGCGGCTGACTTCACGGTTCGCTCTCAAATACAATGAAACGAACGCACCTCTCTTTTACACACACACCACACACACACACACACACACACACACACACACACACACACAACACACACACACACACACAATAAGAAAGGCAAGAAGGAATGTACATTTTTCTAAATAAAAAATGCAAATAGCTATAGAATATGTCGTGTTGTATGTTAATAAAATAGCTTTAACTTTTATATAAATTGAATAAAATTCAACTTCATGCAAAACAACTTCACGTTTTTCTTTAAAATTATCAATCGACCAAGAAACAACACGTTGAAAACTGGAAACAAAAAACAAAGCACAGAACCAAGCAAAAAAAGTGTGAACCGAGGAGAAGGAGATGAGGAGACAGACGAAAACATAAATATGCTAATTCTGCAATATGACACAATCACATCATTCACATCAGTTTACAGACACTTGGATGACACCACAGCAGAAGCATGGAGGCATGTTATGTTGAAGAAGGGTCCTCAAAGGTTTGTTGAGCTCACATCTGTCCAGTGAATAAGAAGCTTGTTGAACCTACCGTTCTCAACATCATCATCACGACGATATAAACATGTATTCTTCACGTTCATATTTTCAACACCTCAGCCGTAAGATTTATTTTAACTTGGGTCTATTTCGTTGATTCTTCCTGTGAGTAATTGAACTGAAAAACATCCTTAGGACGTGTCATTCTGTTTTGAACAGGAAACTGTATAATCCTGTGTATATTCTGTCAGAAACAAAGTTGTTTTTATTTGAGGGTTATTTATTTGTGAGGATTTTAAAAGCTGAGTGAAAGTGGAGCGGGGTTTTCTCCGCAACCTGGTTTCCTTTCCTAACTCCTTACAACCTCTGCTTCACATGTTTCCTTGACCTCGGAACGTTTTGCATTGGAGGTGAAGGAATAGTGTTTATTAGGAGCTTATTTTAACCTTCTGCTGAGTGAGGCGCTTCTATCGAGTTTTACTTTGAAAGGACGAACCGGAAGTGTGTTTACTACACGGCTGACTTGGCAGCTAGCCGCACAAGCTAGCGGCTGAACGTACAGGTGAGACAATAATGGCGGCGGCGCGCTTCACTCTCCTGACAGCGACGCCACTGACTTTAGATCTTCACGTCAGACCCACAACTCACAACTCACCGTCCGACAAACAAACCAGAAACACCCGAAAAACACAATCCGCTGCGTCAAGGCGCAGGAAGCTAGCTTAAAATCAGACCGGAAACAGACAGGAGGTACCTTCAAAATAAACATCAAAGCACGCGTCAGTCAAGGACAGGAGACGAAAGTGTTGATTGATTTGAGTCAAGAGAGTTTTATTTGTCGGGCGCTTTTCAAAAAACACGAGAAAACACAAGGCAACATAGAAACACATGAATGTGGTTATTGATAGAGTAAACATGCTGGTCGATCAACTAACAACACAACGACCAATGAGAGGACTTCAAAGTGCCGCCCATCATGTTTGATTGACAGCTGATCTCTGTGGAGCAGAAACGTCACCACGACGAACTTTGATCAACAAACATGGAGACAAAAGAAGTTAAAGATTTACACACAGAATCTAAATCACTGCTTTTAATGACTCGCGTCTATTTAAGTTTACAGAACTCAGCTGTGGATCCAGAATGATAAACCCTAAGTCCAGCATAGAGAGGCTGAGTGAATGTGGTCTGGACTCTGTGGAGGAGAGTCATGGTGTCAGAGACTCTGTAGAAGGACAGAACACCTGCACTGTGATCCAGGTACACTCCTACTGTGGAGGACACAGGACCTGACACTGGAGTCTGGATGCTGTTGTAATAAAAGATATAACTGTTTCCATCACAATATAACATCCAAGATTTATCATTGAATCCAAATCTACATTCATCTGAGTCTCCTGCTCTGCTGATATTCTTGTATGTGACTGCTACACCAACTGCTCCTCCTCTCAGCTCCACCCCCACCTCCACCTCCACCTCCCAGTAACAACGTCCAGTCAGACTCTCTCTACTCAGGACCTGCTGCCAAACAGTGAATCTGTCTGGGTGATTAGAATAAGACTGTTCTTTACTCATATATGTTACTTTTCTGTTTCCCTCAGATAATAACACACGTCTGTTTGCTGTGTTTGGATCCAGTGTGATTTCCTGTGAATATCTTAAGAAGCCAGCTCTGGTCTCTGGCTCTGGTTGTGGCAGTAAAACATCCACTTGAGACACAATCTGTAAAATCTCTGTCTCTGTCTCACTCAGAATGTCCTGTAGTCGACCTCTGACCTGTGACACAGCTGCTGTCACGTCCTCAAAGTACCTCAGGGGACGGATCCTGGAGCTGGATGAGTGTGTAGATTCACTGAGTGGTGGCAGTGAGGGGTAGTTGTGTAGAAACTGGTTGTGATCCTCTGTGTCTGAGAGCTGCTTCAGTTCATGGTCTCTCCTCTTCAGCTCAGTGATCTCCTGCTCCAGTCTCTTCTGAAGCTCTCTGACTCGACTCACTTCAGTTTCCTGCTGGGATCTGATCTGCTGCTTCACATCAGAGCTTCTTTTCTCCAGCAGACGGATCAGCTCAGTGAAGATCTTCTCACTGTCCTTCACTGCTTTATCAGCAGAGCCATTGACGGCCTTCTCCTCCTGTTGAAGCAGCTTCACATCTTTCTCTGTGTCCTGGACTCTCTGCTGGATTGTTTGTCTCCTCGGCCCGAGCTCTCTCTGCCTCTCAGTCCTTTCTGCTGCAGCTGACACTGTGTCGTGGTCTTTATGTTCCTCCACAGAGCAGAGATAACAGATACACTGCTGATCAGTGCGGCAGAACATCTTCATCACCTCGTCGTGACGAGAGCAGATGTTGTCCTGGAGCTTCTCCGAGGGCTCCACCAGCTTGTGCTTCTTCAATGGAGGTGACTGAAGATGAGGCTGGAGGTGTTTTTCACAATAAGAGGCCAAACAAACCAAACAGGACTTGAGAGCTTTCAGTTTTCTCCCAGTGCAGACATCACAGGCCACATCTTCAGGTCCAGCATAGCAGTGATCAGCAGGAGCAGCTTGGAGTCCAGTCTTCTTCAGCTCCTCCACTAAATAAGCTAACATGGTGTTTTTCCCCAGGACAGGCCTCGGTGTGAAGGTCTGTCTACACTGAGGGCAGCTGTAGCTTCCTCTCTCCTCCTCATTGTCCCAGTGGGTGTTAATACAGCTCTTACAGTAGCTGTGTCCACAGCCAGTAGCCACCGGATCCTTCAGTAGATCCAGACAGATCGAACAGCTGAATCTTTCTCTGTCCAGTTGATTTTCTTGCTGCGCCATTTCAGCTGGTGCCAGAGACTGTAGAACAGTTTCACTTCCTCTGAACAGATACAGATCTCTGCTCCCCCCCCCCCCCCCCCCCCCCCCCCCCCCCCCCCCTCTCGTTCACTTCCTGCAGTGACTCATCTCCCACAGTTCACAGCTTGTTGTTTACTGGTTCTTACACTGACACATCTGTGAAGGGAGGAGACACAGACATGTCCTGACTGGGAGGAGCTGGTTGTGAGGTTTTATCTGTGTTATCACATCTCAAAGTGAATAGTTGCTCTGGGAACCGTCACATTCAGCTCACAACAGCACAGGTTGTAAGATTCACGTTCTTCAAAGTTTCCAGAAAAGTTAAAGAATCTTTTCAATGGAATAAAAACCAACTTACAAAGTGCTTCACAAATGAAAAACACAAGTAAAAATACATTAAAACACATGTATGAAAGAGTCAAAGTATAAAGACACTACAGGTGACAGAAATGTAATCGTGACCACACTTTAAAAACTAGAATGAGATCAAATCGTGGTACGATAACAGCCGGTTTGAAGTTTGGATTCAAAGGAAGCTTCTGACTCAGCCTGCTATATTTCCTCAGGTTGTTTCAGAGTCTCAGACTCTTATTTCTAAAGCTCTGTCCCCTCAGTGTTGAGCTGAGCTGTGACAACAGCACATGCAGCCAGAGATGATACAGACTCACAGTGAAGTTAATGGAGTTCTGAAGAAGAACAACGACAAAGAGCAAAGGAACCATGTCAACAACTGTTCAGCTTCTATCAAAGAAAATGATAAACTGCTCAAACTGTTTCTATATAATACAAGTGACACCAAAGTTCTTTCTGTTCTGAAACAGTTGATGAAGTTTGTCTGTGACGGAGCAAAGAATCGATCCCAGTCGTCAGGAACCTGATCCTGAGTGTTTTTACCGTTTACTGTTTGAACTCTGCAGAAACTACAAAACCTCTTCAAGCAGCAAAGTTTGTTTTGTGGGTTAAACCTCGGACACATTTGGTGTCAAGAAGTTTGGATCCAGTCTGGATTTAAACTGTACGACCCAGGACCGTCTGTCCGTGAGGTGACGACGTGAAACACTGAAGCAACACGACAAACTCGTTGTGAAGTTTCATCCTCGTGAAAATCAACAGCACGAGAAACGGAACGACCTCAAGTCCACAACATCCCAATATCTCCGATATGTGGCTTGTGTGTCAGGACTCAACTCAACGTCTTCACCCTGAAACTTCACCAAACCGTTATTTCTCCACTTCTTTAAATCTGTGTGACGAACTCTCTTCATCCACTGAGATCACAAACACGATCTGGGTTCTGAAAATCAGCCAGTGGAAGAAAACTTTGCTCATTTCTCTGCGATGAAGCTGTTTTAGTGCAGAAAAGCTGCAAAGACAGAGACTGAACATGGAAACTGAGCTTTGTGGAGTTTCAGGAGGAAACTGCCTCAGTTATTCTCTCACAGGAGTTTCACTTTGTCTCCATCAGCTTTGAATGAAGACAAAAGAACAGACTGGATTTATTCTTTATTTCAACTTTCAGCTTCTTCACACATTACATTGTTATTGCTTTATACGTATATAAGAGATTTAAATGTATAATCACACGTATAAGAAACACGTGTGATGAGAGCTGCAGGACAAACCCTCAGAGGGACTCGATCAGGACTCGATCAGGACTCGATCAGGACTCTCCAATGGAACTGCTGGTTCAGATCAGGAAAATCACAAAGAACAGAAACCTACGCAGCAGCAGATCAATACGCCCGTTCACTAAATATGTAAATACAACGAGGACGAGTGGATTCACACTTTACAGAGATGAGCCGTGATGAAAACAAACCAGGTTCCACATTTACAATGAGACCAAACATCCCATAACACTGATGCTCTGTGAATCCAACCAGAGTGGAGTCGGTCTGTTGGACATGTTGACGCTCTGAGGTCATTGATCACTTCATCAGTAAAGTCTGTTCAGTGACTCTTGTTCGGTGAGTTCATGGACACACAATCAGTTTGTTTCACCTCCGTCTCACACGTGGAAAAGAAAAGAACCAATAATCATCTCATTGATGAGGATCAGGATCAACACAGGTTCTAAAACATCACACAACCGGATTTCTACATTGATTTAGAAAACAACAGCAACATTAGTTCTTTCAAACACATTCATGTCAGTGTAATTATAGATTTCTGTGTTTACAAAGTGAGAACTGAATATGTGTGATAAAGGAAGGTCAGTGTTTGATTGACAGCTGATCTCTGTGGAGCAGAAACGTCACCCCGACGAACTTTGATCAACAAACATGGAGACAAAAGAAGTTAAAGATTAAACACAGAATCTAAATCACTGCTTTTAATGACTCGAGTCTATTTGAGTTTACAGAACTCAGCTGTGGATTCAGAATAACAAACCCTAACTCCAGCACAGAGAGGCTGAGTGAATGTGGTCTGGACTCTGTGGAGGAGAGTCATGGTGTCAGAGACTCTGTAGAAGGACAGAACACCTGCACTGTGATCCAGGTACACTCCTACTCTGGAGCACCGAGGACCTGACACTGGAGTCTGGATCCTGTTGTAATAAAAGATATAACTGTTTCCATAACAATATAATGACCAAGATTTATCATTGAATCCAAATCTACATACATCTGAGTCTCCTGCTCTGCTGATATTCTTGTATGTGACTGCTACACCAACTACTCCTCCCACCCACACCTTCATCTTCACCTCCCAGTAACAACGTCCAGTCAGACTCTCTCTACTCAGGACCTGAGGCCGATCAGTGAATCTGTCTGGGTGATTAGAATAAGACTGATCTTCACTCATATGTGTTACTTTTCTGTTTCCCTTAGATAATAACAGCTGTCTGTATGCTGTGTTTGGATCCAGTGTGATTTCCTGTGAATATCTTAAGAAGTCAGCTCTGGTCTCTGGCTCTGGTTGTGGCAGTAAAACATCCACTTGAGACACAATCTGCAAAATCTGTGTCTCTGTCTCACTCAGAATGTCCTGTAGTCGACCTCTGACCTGTGACACAGCTGCTGTCACGTCCTCAAAGTTCCTCAGAGGACGGATCCTGAAGCTGGATGAGTGTGTAGATTCACTGAGTGGTGGTAGTGAGGGGTAGTTGTGTAGAAACTGGGTGTGATCCTCTGTGTCTGAGAGCTGCTTCAGTTCATGGTCTCTCCTCTTCAGCTCAGTGATCTCCTGCTCCAGTCTCTTCTGAAGCTCTCTGACTCGACTCACTTCAGTTTTCTGCTGGGATCTGATCTGCTGCTTCACATCAGAGCTTCTTTTCTGCAGCAGACGGATCAGCTCAGTGAAGATCTTCTCACTGTCCTCCACTGCTTTATCAGCAGAGCCATTGACGGCCTCCTCCTCCTGTCGAAGCAGCTTCACATCTTTCTCTGTGTCCTGGACTCTCTGCTGGATTGTTTGTCTCCTCAGCCCGAGCTCTCTCTGCCTCTCAGTCCTTTCTGCTGCAGCTGACACTGTGTCATGGTCTTTATGTTCCTCCACAGAGCAGAGATAACAGATACACTGCTGATCAGTGCGGCAGAACATCTTCATCACCTCATCGTGACGAGAGCAGATGTTGTCCTGGAGCTTCTCCGAGGGCTCCACCAGCTTGTGCTTCTTCAATGGAGCTGACTGAAGATGAGGCTGGAGGTGTTTTTCACAATAAGAGGCCAAACAAACCAAACAGGACTTGAGAGCTTTCAGTTTCCTCCCAGTGCAGACATCACAGGCCACATCTTCAGGTCCAGCATAGCAGTGATCAGCAGGAGCAGCTTGGAGTCCAGTCTTCTTCAGCTCCTCCACTAAATCAGCTAACATGGTGTTTTTCCCCAGGACAGGCCTCGGTGTGAAGGTCTGTCTACACTGAGGGCAGCTGTAGCGTCCTCTCTCCTCCCCATTGTCCCAGTTGGTGTTAATACAGCTCTTACAGTAGCTGTGTCCACAGCCAGTAGTCACCGGATCCTTCAGTAGATCCAGACAGATCGAACAGCAGAACGTTTCCTGCTCCAGCTGAAATTCTCTCTGCGCCATCTCACCGTCCTGGATCTCAGTTTCCCTTTAACTGACAAAAGTTGTATCAAGATCCGAACTCTGTTGTTCTCGTTGCCTCTCAGCTCCTGAACTTCACCACACTTCACTCTCACTGAACTTATAACAGCAGCTCGGTGAAGGGGCGGGAGCAAGTTAATGTTTAGTCAAAGTCCTCCTCCTTTAAAGTTAATAAGTATCCTGGGCATATGGCACAACCTTCAGCCAAAGAACAATATTCAACTTCTCCTTGGTGAAGAAGGAAATTGATCCCTCCACACTTTCAGTCATGAGTTAAATCTCAGCTCAAGTCATGAGTGTGTCACAAAACCTGAGAGCACATCCAGAGTCACAGAAGACGTGAAACAACCCGGTTCCCATCTTTCAGTGGCATCTGCATGTTTACACAGAAAATCTACCATCAGCTTATAAATCAACCGGTCCACGCCTCGCTTATCACCTCTGTGGAAGCTCCTCATAAACTGTGAAGGTGTGACTCAGAGCTGACCATCAGTTTTCTACTGTAATTAAGATTATTCTAGATGGACTTCGTTCTCTGCACCAGCTGCTCCTTGGATGATATCTTATCAGAGACGTCTGCAAGGAGGTGATAGAGAACAAATTAGTTTTGAAATTGAAAGAAATCCCTCAGACTCGGCCCAGCCAAAGCTCAGAGTCTCACCGAACACATGGAAGGTTTCACTTTACGCACTACAGGTCCTACAGTGTTAATAAAAGACATGGTTGCAAAAATGTCATACATTTCAATATTCCTTTCAAAATATTCAGCAGGACAACCTCCACTTCTTGTCCATGTGGATCCTGACGCCTGCAAAATCTGAGTTCAATGTCCATGAGCTTCACACAGTTCCTCCCTGCAGTTCCCCCCTGCTGCCACTTGGTGCCACCAGTGTCCCACGTTTCCTGTGAAGCTGCTCTCAGGGACTTGGTTCCTTTAGTTTCCCACAGTCAACATTACTGACTATGAAACATTTAACATTTATTATCAAGCCCAGTTAATATTATGGTAAATCAGCCACTTTTCTATTTGGTAGAACTTGTATTTAAACACTTCAAATGACGTGTTTTATAAACATTATAAAAAAGTACTGACTTTTCTCCTGTATTAGCTTCACTACACTGGCTTCCTCTAAAACTCTCCTCCTCACCTACATTAATATGATCTCTCAGTCTGTCAGAAAGGAAAAGACCAGGACATATTTAATCAGCAATTTGGTTTCAAATATTCATGAAATATAATCAACTTAATCACAGTATGATCGTTATTTCACAGCATAATGACCCCCCCCGCGTCATCACTCAAGCATGACCAGCGTGGCTGACTTCACGGTGTCGCTCTCAAATACAATGAAACGAACGCACCTCTCTTTTACACACACACACACACACACACACACACACACACACACACACACAACACACACACACCACACACACACACACACCACACAAACACACACACACACCACACACACACCACACACACACACACAATAAGAAAGGCAAGAAGGAATGTACATTTTTCTAAATAAAAAATGCAAATAGCTATAGAATATGTCGTGTTGTATGTTAATAAAATAGCTTTAACTTTTATATAAATTGAATAAAATTCAACTTCATGCAAAACAACTTCACGTTTTTCTTAAAAATTATCAATCGACCAAGAAACAACACGTTGAAAACTGGAAACAAAAAACAAAGCACAGAACCAAGCAAAAAAAGTGTGAACCGAGGAGAAGGAGATGAGGAGACAGACGAAAACATAAATATGCTAATTCTGCAATATGACACAATCACATCATTCCTCGTGTACATGCAGCAGAGAGCGTGCCTGGAGGCCGCCGCTCTGTTCAGGGAACACGGCGATGGATCTAATGTACAGAATAATGTTTGGCCTGAGGAGCCCACATGGGAAGCTGCTGCGTCCCATTTGCCGGGATGTTGAGCTCATTTCGGAGAGCACTTCATTCTCCCTGCCCTGTGGGATCTTAGCCACAGGCTGAGATACAGGGCAATCAATCTGTTCCTCATCAGACGCCGGGATGGGCTCTGTGTCGTGTCCGCGTTTTACTTTGAAGGCGCACGTCTTCTAACACTCTGGAAACAGCAGGAGGACGCGTCACATATTTGGTTTCTATCACACGTTTGCACACACGTCTTCGCTCTGGAAATATTGTTTCCAGCTCTTTTTTTTTACCTGGAACCTTTAACACTATATTTTGAATTGAGTGTTCATGTTTCAAATAAGTTGAATTAGTTATTTGATGATAGAGAAAGGTGTGTGACGTCCTGATTGACAGCTGAGACTGACTCTCTGACACTTCTCCAGCTACAGATCCTCCAAAAGGAAAGTCAAATCAACAAGGGGGAGTTACAGCTGCCTTCAGTTCAATCCTTCTCTCCCTCACATTGTAAGACCGTGTGGGAAATCACATGAGGAAACAGCGGCGGAGCTTTGGGTGTCAAACAGGTGAAATACAACAAGAAGTGTGAATCCCAGGCTTCTCCCGATCGTTCAGACCTGGAGAGAAACCCAGAGGTGCATCGTCTCTCACTAATCCGCTGACGAGGGAGTCGGCCCCTGGGAACCTGCAAACCGAGAGGGACTGAACGGCGCCGGGAAGAGGAGGGGGGAAGCGATAACACGTGATGATAGCCACGATAAAAACGATGTCGGGGACCAAAACAAAAGGAGACAACTTAACGCAGTCAGATTTCCAGTTTGAGGACAGTGATTGGCAGGGATTAAACAGTTGATGTTAATTGGAAATCAAGGTGAAGGGGAAATAAGTGGGGGGGGGATTATGCTAAGTGTGCATTGTGATGCAAAACAATGAATCGTTCATATTAGAGCCGAAAGCTTTAAATGTTGTATTCTGTGGTTTATTATTGAGGTTCTTATCCCTTAAAATCCACTTTCCACACTTGTTCCTGTTAAGTAGCTTTAAGGTTGTTGAAATCCTCCCATTCCTCAGATTCTGACCCCATCACGTACGCTGGGCTCTCCTCGCTGACGACTCCTCCGAGTGATTCTTCATCATTTTAAATCACCTTCTCAGGGTTTTACTTTGAAAGACGGTGTCCTGTAGTTGTATGGGTTCTTCCTTGGGTCATGACCCACCCCTCCACAAATGTCAAGGAAATTTGTTGGGTAGTTTTTGCGTAATCCTGCTGAAAAAACTATTCATAACCTCCAAATCGGTGGCGGTAGCTACCTCAGAGACGTATATTAAAAATAAATCGAGCACAACAAGTATGGCCACCAGGATCAGTAATTTGGGTTTTTCTTTAACATCTGTTCTCTTATTTACTTTGATACAAATGTAAATCCAATCAAACAAATTACTT
>VCHM03000603.1:0-11256 GCA_006182925.3 Reinhardtius hippoglossoides
CCTTTTTTCTAAATGGTGGTATTCGTTCTGTTTACACATGGGGGGGGGGGGGGATAAAGACGAAACTGAAATGAATAGCAGATCATATTCTTTCACTTTCTTTTTTTGAGATCCGTCGAGTTGTATATTAGGGGTTTGTTGCACTCAGACTGCCCGTACAGCCGACTCTAGCTCATCTACAGTGTTTTTGTGGAATCGGTCGCCACTTACTTCAATTGCATTGGATTTGGCTGCAGCGCTGTTTACCCCTGCGACTCCTACAGTGTTTTTGTGGATTCGAACTCTCAACCCACCCCTCCGTCGGCATACAGTGGTGAGCAGATCATGAGTGCATTTTCATTTGTGGGTGAACTTTCCCTTTAAGAACCTATAAGCTTGTTAAAGTCTCACGTTGAAAAGGAGGTGGGTGTGTACTATGCTCATATTGGAGATGAAAGGGAAAGTTCACTGCTCAAAATAAGGTTGAAGTTATGGTGGCATGTATTTACATTCATAACTACAGCCACACTCTATTAGATTGATTGATTGACTGACTGACTGATTGATTGACTGACTGACTGATTGGTTGACTGATTGATTGATTACTGATTGATTGACTGAAGGTTAAATCTCTCAGTCTAATGAGCTGCACGAGTGAACTGCAGTGGGATCATATCAAGAGATGTTTGAGCCAAAATGGAGGGTTCGTACATTATGTATCTTCTCAGCAGCAGCAGCAGCCAGGGCAGTGTTCTCCTCTCAGGACGTTTCTTATCTGCTCGCCCGCTGACGGATCAGTGAACACAGGCCGGTGGCTGCAGCCTGCTGCCGCTGCACGATCACACATGTACACACACATGTACACACAAACACACACACAGGACGCTGGAATCCAGAATCAATAAGGAGCCACTTTGATTTATCATCTGGAGGATTCAGCCCGACGTCCGGACACCGAGCAGCGGAGCCACGGAGCCTCCACACCGGCCCGTGTAATCCGGGGACCACCGCTGCCGTGTGAGGCACCTTGAGGCTAACAGCTGCTGGCATCCTCCTCCAACACTAACCATGCGGGGCTTTCACGCGTTTTTTTTTGTAAAAACCCCGCAAGTGTCACGACGCGGCGAGAAGAAGAAGAAGAAGAAGAAGAAGAACCGGGACTCACCGGAGCAGGAGGCGGCTGGAGGCGGGAGGAGCAGGAGGCGCTGGAGGAGGGTGGTTCTCCTCGGATCTGTGGCCGTGTCGTCGCTGTTGTTGTCCCGGGTGCCGCAGGTCCGAGTCCCGCTCCGCTCGACCAGCTGATGCGCCTGTGCCACCGCTGTCAAGCCAATATCAGGGATGCGCAACGCTTCCGGTGGCAGGATTTTCAAAATAAGGCGTTGACATTTGAACTCAATGACCTTTTTTAAAAAAAAAAAAAACTTTAAATAATACCCCGGTTAAAATTTATTCACACAGACCTTTTTTAAACCCCTTTTACCCCTAAATGTCCCGGTTTAAAACCCCGCACTTCCACCCTGCTGTAAATGTCGAGAGACTTCCTTACTTAAATTTTTTTTATTATGAAAAAAAAAAATTTTCTTATACTTGAAACAATTTTTTTTAAATTAAAAATATAATATAGCACATCCGGCTCAAAATTAAGTGACTCCTTCTCCGACAAAACCAAAAGGGCCCCTCCCCCTTTCCCAACTACCCCGCTGCATTGGCTGCGACTTGCCCCGAGCCTTTCTCTTGGCTCTGTGGATTGCTTTAAGCTATACTTCCGGTGGTGTCCACGGCCGGGGCGTCGGGGGGGTTTTTTTTTTAAAAGTAAGTTCTTTTATGAACGTTCCCTTTTTTTTTAAAACCCTTTGAATAAACCTTTGCGTAAAAGACTCAACAATGGCAAATAATAGTCTGAAAAACATGGTGCGCATTTTTGCCCTCATTGACGTGGCCTGCTGAATTATATTATATATAATATATATAATGTAGCAGGCCACGTCATGAGTGAACAGCGCGCCATGTTTTTAAATTTAATTATTTATGCCATTGTTATCTTTCTACGAAAAGTTGATTCGGTTTTAAAACCAAGGGTAAACGTTCAAAAAAAGAACATTTAAAAAAAATAACCTTTTCAGAGCCTCTGCAGTCGGGACCCCAAACCCGGAATTTTAGGGTTAACAAATCCACAACAGCCAAGGGAAAAGCTGGGGACAATGTCGCGAGCCAACGCAGGGGGGATTTTTGGAAAGGGCGGGGGGCCCCTTTTTGGGTTTCGTCGGAGAACGATTTCACGTTATATTCGGGGCCGGATGTGCATTTTTTATTTTTTAAATTAAAAAAAAAATTTGTTTAAAGTAAATTAAATATTTTTTGTATTCATAAAAAAAATATTTAAGTAAAGCGAAGTCTCTCGACTTTGACAGCGGGTGGAATGGGGGCGGGATTACCGGGCCATTTAGGAGGTAACTGGGTTTAAAAAAGGCGTCGTGGATAAAATTTTTAACCTGGATTGATTTTTAAATTTTTTTTTTTTTTTAAAAAAAGTGTATTGGTTCAAAGTAAAAGCCTTTTTTTGAAAACCGCCACCGGAACGTTGCGATCCCTGATTTGGTTGACAGGGGGTTTTGGCACGGGCGCATCAGGGGTCGAGGGGAGGGGGGACCGGCCCTCGGCCCCGGCAAAAACAGCGCACAGGGCCAAGACCCGGGAGAACCACCCTCCTCCACGCCTCCTGTCCCCCCGCCCCACCCCCTCCTCTCCGGGGAGCCCCCGGGTTCTTTCTTTTTTCTTCTTCTTTTTTCTTTTCGCCGCGTCGTGAACTTGGGGGGTTTTTTTACAAAAAAAAACGCGTAAAAGCCCCGCATGGTTTTTGTTGGGGGAGGATGCCCACTTTACCTCAAGGGCCTCACAGGGCGGGCGGGGTCCCCGGATTCAGGGGCCGGTGTGGAGCCCCCTGGCTCCCTGCTCGGTGCCCCGGACGTCGGGCTGAATCCTCCAATGATAATAAAAGTGGCTCCTTATTGTTTCGGGATTCCAGCGTCCTGTGTGTGTGTTTGTTTTTTACTGTGTGGTCAGTTGATCGTGAGCGGCGACGCACCCACCGGCCTTTGGTTCACGACCCGTCGCGGGCGAGCAGATAAAAAACGTCCTGAGAGGAGAACACTCCCCTGGCGCTGCTGCTGCTGAGAAGATCAAAATGTACGAACCCTCCTTTTTGGTCAAAACATCCTTTATAGATCCCACTGCGTTCACTCGTGCGCTCATTAGACTGAGAGATTTAACCTTATCAAAAATCGAAATCAATCAACATCAACCAACATAGTCAGTCAATAAATCATCATCATCAAAAATAAATCAAATGAGTGTGGCTGTTTTTATAATGAAAATACATGCCACCTAACTTCAACCTTATTTTGAGCAGTAAAACTTTCCCTTTCATCTCCAATGACATAAAAAACCCCCCCTCCTTTTAAGGGATTTTAACAAGCTTTAGGTTCTTAAAGGGAAATTTCACCCAAAAATAAAAGCACTATGTCTGCTACCAGTATGCCGACGGAGGGGGGGGTTTAAGTTCGAATCCACAAAAACACTTGGGGTGCGGGTTAAACAGCGCTGAGCCAAATCCAGGCTTTGAAGAAAGTGGCGCCCCGTTTCCACCAAAACTGTGATGACTAAGTGGGGGCTGAGGGGGCAGTCGATGAAACAACCCCTAAAAAACCGACGGATTCAAAAAAAGAAAGTAAAAAGAATATATTTTTTCTTTCATTTTCGTCTTTTCCCCCCCCCCCCCCCATGTGAAACAAACGATACCCCCATTTAGAAAAAAAGTCATGAAATAGCAGGAAAACAACAGACACCCCGGGAAACAGAAATAAAAATACTGTGAATCCGAAAAGTGAAAAATTACAAAAAGCTGACTGTTTCATCTGATAAAAAAAATAAACAGTAAAGGGATTCAATATTTTTTTTTTTTCAGTCGAGGTTGTTCTAAATTGAAAGGTTAGCCGACTGTATTTTTGGGTTATTCAGCTTGGAAAATCTCTTTGAAAAACCATAACGGGGGTTTATAGTGATACTTGTATGTACCAAATGAAATTCGCCCTGGGGATTGAACTGTTGTTGCCGTAAAGGGATGTTCTGTTGTTGTCACAGCACAATGGGATTTATTTCTTTTATTACTCATTTTTTGCGGGTTTTTTAAAGGGGAAAATCCCGGGGAGAGAAAAGGGCGTTTTTTCCCCTTTCCCCTGCAGCCAGAAAAAATCGGGCGTGAGACCCCCGCCCGTCCGCTAGAATCCAATACAGTATTGGGCTGAAACGAAACAAGAGGAAGAGGGGGAAAAAACAAAAAGAAAAAAGGAAAAGAGAGAGAACTTTCCTCCCCAGATAAAGAGGAGGGGGGGTTTTTGGGTCACAGAGATCATTTTACAAGTTTCTAAAGGGGAAACCGGCCATTGAAACGCTTAACGGCTGAGCTGTCGCACCCAGGGGGCCGAGTGACCTGAACATATCGTTTTTCCCGCGACTTCGAGAAAGGACCCAATCCTCTGAACCTTTTGCCGGGTTTTTATTTTTTCCATTTTGGTGTTTTCTCTGGAAAAGAAAAGAGCGCGGAAGTGCTGTTTTTTTTTGGACCCCTGAGTGGGGGCTGCTGAGGGTAAGCATCCATGGGCTGGAAACCGATTTCACATGGAAGCGACTTTACAGGGGGTGTGTCAGCAGTTCTTTTCTGGGACGATGCCCCGATCCGCCCGGACCGACCCCGATCCGGCCCCTTTTTTGTCTGATTTTCTTGCTTCAGGATTTTCTCTGGTCTATTTTTGCAAACATTTTACTTCTTTTAAACTGAGCTTTTTTAAACCCCCAGAAAAAACCTGACAATTTTTTCCGACATTTTTTTTAAAAAAATTTGTCTTTCATATTGAAAAAACCCGCAAGCACGGTTACAAAAACAGGAACATGTCTCAGCTCTTTCGAAACACGGGGGCAAAACATTCGTTACATTCTTCTGGGAAAACGTGTGTTTTTTTTTATCACCTTTTTTAAAAACCGTTTTTAGTCCGAGAGTTTAAATTCACTTTACGTTTTTAAAAATAACGTATTTTCCGCTTTGCAAAAAACATGTTTTCATTAAACTAAGAATTTTCAGCTGCATAAGAGTACTTTTACAAAGGATTGTGTTTCTGTAAATACTGACGCAGAGAGTGGGGAAATGATTCCCCAAAATAACCCTTTTCCCCCCTAGAAGTCGTTTTATTCCTTTTTGCCTCGGACCTGTAAGAAAAACTAAGAGGGGGAAAAATTTTTATTATCGACGATCCAGCTTTTCTCACCAAACAAACTTCAACAGTTTTCGTTTCCTTTATTAAAAAGCGAATTTACCTTAATATTCAAGATTCAGACAAGCAGAGAACAACAAAACACTACTAAATTCTCTGAAAAGAGAAACTTTCCCACACCTTCCTGCACAAAAAAAATTTCGTCATAGAAGTCCCTCAAAACGTGCTGTCTCGGGGGGGGGGTAATATGAGATTTTTAATTTTTTTCCCCCGCTTTAAACTGGAAAAGGAGCGTGATGACTTTAATGCATCAAAATTTTCAGTTTAACCCCGTGTATCCTACAGGCTGAACTTTTACCCACTTACTTGCCCAAACGATCGAGGCGATGAGCGACGCTTTGGTTTTTATAAAACTAGTATTGAGCGATTTGTGATTTGCACGAAAAGGTTGGGGAAAATGTATTTTTTCCCTTTACACGCCCGGCCTCCATGTCGCTTCATGAAACCACCTGCTGGGTATTAGGGTGCAAGGGTCCGAGGCCCGACAGTGAATGAAGGAAGTTTTCCCAAGTGCTAGCCACGTCTTGTCGTTAAGGCTGAGCCAACTAATATGTAAAAACTTTAGCTTCATCTTTTTCACTTCCCTTCTGCTTTAATGGGTGAAATGGGAAAGGGGTTCGCATGGGGTGAGGCTGTGAAGATAACTGTCATGTGAAGATAACTGTCAGGATAGGCAGAAGTGTATAAAATGAGACTTGTTTTTATTTGTTTTGTCACAAAAGAGGAACTTTTTTCCCTTTCTCTTCTCTCTGGCCTTTGAAAAAAGGATTGTTTTTTTTTTGCACTCTGGGATTGGGAAAAAACGCTTCCTTAATAGAACTGACTGATGAAAAATTTTTTTTTTCCTCGATCCTTTTTTAAAAGCGGGGATCTCCCATGCGTCGAAGTAACTGTACAGTTTTAAATAAGTTCCTTGCTCTGTTCGCTCAGGGAGCGTGAATGTTTGGGGGTTTTAAATTTTTGAATTCCTCAGACTGCGCTGAACCCCTGTTGAGTCAAATCAAAAAAAGGAGGGGGGGGGGGGGAAACCGGAAGATTCTTCAGAGGGGGATCACAAAAAACTTTGCCCCAAGATCTGACCCTACACATCCTTCCCTCCTTTGTGTAATCTGCCCGGTAGTTTTTTTGTAATTCGCCAAAAACTAAATAACTGATGAAAAAATTTAACCCCTTTTACCGATGGGGGGAAAAACTGACAAGGAAACGGGACGGGGGGTGGGATGACCCCCCCCCCCCCCCCCTTTCTCAAAAAAACATTAGCGCTTTTGTGTTTTTTTTGTGGTGGGGCAAAACCGTTTTTTTTCCTTTCCTTGATTTACATAAAAATCCCCTAAAGTCACCCCTGGCTCTAAAAAAATTTAGAGGGATTGTTTTTTTTTTGGTTTACAGTCACCAGGGTCAAAAGTGGTAATTTTTTCCAAAGACATGCAGATTAAAAATATGAAATAGCGCTCCCCTTTTTGTTTTTGAGGCCACTAAAAACAACAGGGCCGAAATCTTCAGGTTTATAAAATTTTAAAAAAATTCTGGGGGATTTACAACCTGATTTTGTTGATCTCCTGCAAACTAACAGATGTTTTAGACCTCTGTTGCTTTTCATTGCAGAAACTTAATAAGTGCAGATGAAGTACTGTTTTTAAATGTGTTACGTATTTTTAAAATTAATTGGCACCGTTCATCTACGTGGTCGTCGCCAAAAACCGAACAATTTTCCAAAAAATTGGATTTATTAATTCACAGTGACCCCGGCTTCCCTGTGTCTGTTTTAACGCTGCTGTTTTTTTTTGTACTTGGCTGCACAACAAAGGTGTCATCTGGGAAAAATGGATGGATTTAATAGTTTATATAAAAAAAAAAAAAGAGGCTGGAATCAGAATGGTTTTTCTTTCCCAAGTAACGATCTGGAAGAGGAAACCCACCCACGCGCTGAGCAGTAAAAATCTCAGTTCACTCCCCACTGCTGATATGAGTGGGAAACCGTCTGGCTCAGGGGGTTGGGCTGTGGGGCTTTACTGCTTACGGTGCTTTGGGTTTTAATCAGCATCTTGTTTTGTCAGGGAAAAACCACTTCCTTTTTCCCTCTGCTGACTTGGCTGACTGCTCAAACAGAGGCTGCGTGTGGGCTTTTTTTGAAAAACGTTCGGGCCGGAGCCTAATCTGTCAATGTCACTGGTCGGGGCGGGAAATTTCACCGGGGGTTTTTCACTTTGCCCTTTTCCCCGCAACGTTGCCAAGAGTATCAAAAAATGCCCCCCGGTTTTGATATGAACAAGTGAAATCTTGCAAAGCGCGGGCAGTACCCGATCCATGGTCCTTTGACCCAAACTAAAATGCATCTGAAAATCTTTAGAATCTCTCAGAGGAAAAACCATTTTCAACGTTTTTTCCCTCCCTTTAAACCAAAACCAACTTATTTTTTGATTTAATGCAAAGAGTTTTTTTAAATTTTTAAATTTTCCCCCGGCTTCTGTCCTGCTCCGGGTGTGTCGCAGATCTCTCCCGGGGTGACCAGCGGCTTTCGGGGGATCCACTGGAGCAGCACCATTGGCCGGGGTTTGGGAAACCCTCTAGAAACCCGGGCGGGCCCGGGGCGAGGGGTTGGGGTCCTGCTGCTTAAAGCCGACTGAAATTGCCGGGGGGAGCCTCGGCGGGCACTGTTGCTTCTCCTGCTCCCGGGAAGAGCGGCTGCCCCATCTCCTTCCGCCCCACCCCCACCGGGAGTCTTTTTGGGCCTCCTGCAGCTATCTCAAAGGTCCGCAAACTGCGTGTTTTTAATTAATGGGCCCAAATTTCCCTCATCAATTTTTTTCTGAAAGAAAAGGGGAAAATGGCCCCGGGGCCTGGAAAAGGAAAAGCTTTTTAAATATTCATGAAGGGAGAGATTTTTTTAATATTTTATGTTCCAAAAAATATCTTTCAAAAAATCCTTTTTTTCTGTAACTTTAAGGACCCCAAATCACAGCGAGACGTAAAAGGCTCTAGGCACAGCAAACGGGAAATTTCACACCCGCACCCGGGAAACCCTTTAAAAAACAGGGAAAGGGGTCACAAATGTTATATTGATTTTCCCCCATTTTGTTGCCTTGAAACCAGATGCTTTTAAAATTTAAAACGTCCTCCCCCCCTCATTCTTAGAATCACACACTTTTGTTTTGTTTTGTCAAAAGTGGGTGGAGGTAGATTTGTCTCCTTGTAAACCGTAGAAAAAAACCCCTCTAAACTGCCCTTTTCGGAAAGCCCCCAACCCTGCAAACAGATCTCCAACCTTTCGGGCCCCAGCACCGTCACCCTTCTTCGGGAAACCCCCAGAAGCCCCTCGGGCCATTAAACCCCAATGGGGTTGGGGACTCCTCTGAGGTTTTCCCTCACAAAGTACCCCGACGACACTGCCCGACAAAATGTTGATTCTCCTCCGTCTTCCAATGGCAGTGATTTCACCCCACCCACAGCGACTGAAGCTGCCACGTCACCACTCCAAAACAGGCGGTGAGCAAATTTCAGGATCGCCTATTTCCATCAGATTTAGTAAATTTTCTTTTCTTTATTTATTAATCATGAGCTAATATATATTTTAACCCGGCTGTAAACTTTGCAAGGGCCCACGAATATATTTTACTTTACTTTCAGGTGAAAAAAACCCCTTTTCTGTCCCCCTTTTTTGACAAAACAAAAAAATGGACTTTGCCCACAAAATTTATGGCAGGCCGCGGATTTTTTTTCCCAGATGAAAAACAGCCGTGTGGCCGTGTGAGCGTGAAAACCAAAAAGGTGTATCAAAAGGAATTGCTGTGGCCCGCCAAAGGGTTCTATAAACAAAGGGAAAGACTCGAATGATCGCCTCTCCTTCCCTTTAAGGGCAATTCTCGCCTTTGACCCCTAACTGGAAAATTGGCAACAAGCAAAAAAAATGCGAGTGACTTGGGTGAAATCTTCGAGCCTTTAAACTGGCAATGATTCCCCCCAGAAAAATAACAGCTGAGCTTGGGTTTTAATGCAAAAAAGGGGTAGGTTTTGAAGGAGCGTAAAACTTTTTCCCAAATCTTTTTAAAAACTAAAATTGGGGTAGTTTTTTATATCCTGTGATTTTGGTTTTTTTCTTTTCTAAGGAATACACAAATCCAGATTTTTTTTCTTTTAATTTCCCCCATAACTAAAAACTATTAGGAAAAAGAAACGACAGTCACTGCAAAACACAGTCTCACCCCCTTTTAAACTGTTTCCCGTTTACATATCCACTAGATTGGGGGGAAATTAAACTCAGTTGGATTTTTTCTTTTTTTGGGCCCCCTATAAATTTTAGTTTTCCGGGGGGCCCCCCCCCTTTTTTAAAACTCTGTTTTTGGTTCCCCCCACCAGCTCCTCAGGAAAAAATCTCAGAGGTTTTTCACTGAAAACAGCTCCTGATTCCCCAAAAATCCATTTGAGATGCAAAAGCTGAGCTGCACTTTTTTTAAAAAACATTTGTGATCCCCAAAATGTGTTGATTTTTTTGGGCCCCCCCTTTTTTTTTCCCACCACTTTTCCTCTTTTGGTTGCCCTGGGCCCCCTTTGGGGGCCCCCATGCTGTCATTTTTTTGGGAAAGTGTCCCGATCCTGTGTTGTCTTCCCCGGGAATGAGGGGCTGGTGGTGTCACGGGGGGGGGAGGTGGAGGTTTTCGCTTCCCCCCCAGCTCGGTCGAACTCAACGCCTTTGTGGTCCCAACAACACCAGAAGGTATGTGTGTGTGTCTGTGTGTGTGAATATTTCTTCTTACACATTTTCTCATTAAAACTGATTATTTTTTGTAATCGCTGATGCATGCAGATCTATTTTTACAAGATTATTATTGTTGCTTCTGCTATTATAGTTTGTAAATGGTTCGAACATAGTTTGACTTGTTATGTAGCTTCGGGGGAAACGCTCATTTAGCGTTGTGACACAGTTCAGTGAGTAATGAAATTCAACCTGCTTGACAGTTGCATCCCTGAGTCACCATCAGAATGCCGCTCGTCGTACTAAACACCTGCCAGAGATTTAAAAAAAAAAATCCAGACTGGAAAAAGATTATACAGTTACCAAGCGCTTGTCATAATTTCGTTAATCCTTTGATCCGCCCTTGACGAGCTCCTACGGTACCACGATCTTTCATCCGGAAATAATCCAGATTTTTAAGTGAGTGCATGAGCAGTTTTGTTTAGTGTCCTGGTTGATTAAATGTCGCTGCTTCTCTACAGGGACAGACTATGCATTTGAATGGCGTCTGATTACACATCCCAAAGATTACAGCGGGGAGGTCGAAGGGAAGCACAGCAAGACGCTACAACTCAGCAAGGTACGGATCGCAACTCGCGTATTCATATTCTGCTGAGAATTAAAAAAAAATGCTGGTGGAGCTTCACTAAACACATCGGAGGAAGGTTTTACATGTGTGTGAAGGACACAGAAAGGTCACCCCCTCTTTGTGCTCTCACTCCCTCAGCTGACTGTGGGCCTGTATGAGTTTGAGTTGACGGTGGAAGGGGCGGGCTCACGGAAAAGGTTACGTCAATGTCACAGTCAACCAGGTGAGGTCCAACATTCAGCGTTGTGCAAAAATCTCATGATATTCGAATGGCCCCCAAAAGCTGTTCGTAGGAGTGATTGGTTGGTTCCTTTTTCAAAACAAATCAGGTTACTGCAGCCATGAAATCACCAAAACACAAGAAGGGCGCTTGGAGAGTGCATTCCTCTGCCAAGAGGAACCTCTGCCATGTTAGAGGAAGTGAAAGGAAAATACTGAATCTGCCCTTTATTCACATCTACTGCAAAATGTAATGGGTTCTTCGCTGGCTCATAACCCACCTCTCTACAGATTCATGGAAATTGTTGAGTAGTTTTTTGCTGAAAGAAAACATAACGTCCTTGGCGTAGGTAAATTTCGTGCCTGTTTTAATGGCCATTTTTTTTTTTGCCTTGAATTTTTCCCAAAAA
>VCHM03000604.1:0-11194 GCA_006182925.3 Reinhardtius hippoglossoides
ATTGGGGTCCTGGGTGGTTGGGACCGAAACGCACCTGTGTGGGTTTCGGCAACTGGCCTCTGGATCATCTTTGGACCTGTAACTGGAGAACTTTGAAAACCGGGCTGAGCCAACAGGGCCAGGGAGCGAATCCAAATTCAGACCTAGCGCAAGGGCAGTCAGCCTTAGCCCCTTCAGTCCAGCAGAAAAAGTATGTTTATCTCGGCTGAGCAAAGTTAGGTCTGGTACTTCTGTCAGGGCCCTTGTTCGGGCGACTGCCTGTGTCGTCAATGGCCCTGGTCGGACTGAACTTTCGGGTAGATCAAGGCGGCATCTTTAGGACCATAAGGCAGAAATTTGATGGCGGCTAGCCAACGAGGGGTCATCATTATCCTCTAGCTAGCCCGATGCCCGCGGCCTTTTGCAATTAGGAGCGATTGGTTTGACTCCTGGTGGTAGGCTAATGCCCTCCTGTGCGACGACTGGCAATTGGGGTCCCTGGGTAGGACCACGCACCTGTGGGTTTCAGGATAACTGGCCTGGCATCATTGGCCTGAACTGCAAATTTAACCGGCTAGCCCAAGCGCAGGGCTCATCCAAAATTAACCATCTAGGGCCGAGTGGCCTTTTCAGGTCCATGTCGGCATGGCAAGCACGAAATTTAGAGCTTTGTACTCTTTGAGGTAACACCAGTTTTTGACCCGGGTGCCGACTAGCTCTGGGGATATGGGTCCCTGGTGTTCTGGGACCGAACTGCACCTTTGATCCGGTAAGGCCCAGGCCTTGGAACTCTGCAAATTTAAACCGTGGAGCACAGGCCCAGGGGAACCTCCAAAGTAGCCTTTGTAAGGGCCCGCGTGCCTTTCGTGTCCATTCAGTACAGCCCACTGGCAATAGCAGCTGAGACAAAATTAGAGGTTTTTGTATTCTGGTTGAGTAGACACCAATTTTAATCACCTCCTGGGTGCCGGCCTAGCTCTGGTCAATATGGGGTCCCTGGGTGGTTCGGGACCCGAACTCACTGTGTAGGCTTCAACTCTAGGCAACTGGCCTTGCATCATTTTACCGACTGCACTTGCAAAACAGGCTGAGCCACCAAAGAGACTGGGACTTCCGAAGGTAGCTCTACGTTGGCAGGCATCTTTTCAGGCATTGACAGCAGTGCTATCGTGAGACAAGTTTTAGTTGGTTGGGACCGATTTAGCCCTGCCGTATCTGTCAATATGGGGTCCCTGGGTGTTCGGGGACCGAACTGCACCTGTGTGGGTTTCAGGATCAACGGCCTCTGGCATCATCTTGGACTGTAACTGGCAGAACTTTGAAACGGCTGAGCCACCAGGGCCGCAGGGGAGAGCTCATCCAAATTCAGACCTCTAGTGCTAAGGGCCAGCAGTGGCCCTTTTCAGTGTCCATTCAGTACAGGCCCATGTATCAGCAGCTGAGAAAATTAGGGTGTTTTTTTACTTCTGGTTGAGTAGAGCCACCAGATTTCAGCACCTCCTGGTGCCGCTTAAGCTCTGTGGAATATGGGTCCTGGGTGGTTCGGGGACGAACTGCACCTTGTGGTTTCAGGATCAACTGGCCTCTGGCATCATCTTTGGACCTGTAACTGGAGAATTTGAAACGGGCTGAGCCCCAAGGCCAGGGGAGAGCTCATCCAAAATTAGACCTCTAGCTGCTAAGGGCCGAACTTCAGGCCGAAGCCCTTAGCAGTAGAAATGAGGTCTTTTGTACTTTGGTTGAGTAGAGCCACAGATTTTCAAGCCTCCTGGGTGCCGCTAAGTCTGGTGCAATATGGGGTCCTGGGTGGTTGGGACCATGCACCTGTGTGGTTTCAGGATCAACTGGCCTCTGGCATATCTTGACCGTATGGCAGAACTTTGAAAACGGGCTGAGCCACCAGGGCCGCAGGGGAGAGCCATCCAAAATTTCAGACCTCTAGTCTAAGGGCCCAGACAGTGCCTTCAGTGTCCATCAGTACAGGCCCAGTGCAGTAGCAGCTGAGACAAATTTAGAGTTAGGTATTCTGGTTGAGGTAGAGCACCGATTTCATGCACTCCTGGTGCCGGGCTTAAGCTCTGTGCAATATGGGTCCTGGGTGGTTCGGGGACCGAACTGCACCTGTGGGTTTCAGGATCATGGCTCTGGCATCATCTTTGGACCGTAACTGGCAGACTTGAACCGGCTACCCCAAGGCCCAGGGGAAGTCATCCAAAATTTCAGCCACTTAAGGGGCCAGCATGCCCTTCAGGTCCATTCAGTACAGGCCCACTGTGCATCAGCAGCTGAAAATGGTTTTATTTGTGAGTGAGACAATTCAGCCCGGGCTTAGCTCTGGTGCAAATATGGGGTCCCTGGGTGGTTCGGGGACCGAACTGCACCTGTGTGGGTTTCAGGATCAACTGGCCTCTGGCATCATCTTTGGACCTGTAACTGGCAGAACTTTGAAAACCGGGCTGAGCCACCAAGGGCCGCAGGGGAGAGCTCATCCAAAATTTCAGACCTCTAGCTGCTAAGGGCCCAGACAGTGGCCCTTTTCAGTGTCCATTCAGTACAGGCCCACTGTGATGTCAGCAGCTGAGACAAAATTAGAGGTCTTTATGGTACTTCTGGTTGAGGTAGAGCCACCAGAATTTTCATGCACCTCCTGGGTGCCGGGCTTAAGCTCTGCTGCGAATATGGGGTCCCTGGGTGGTTCGGGGACCGAACTGCACCTGTGTGGGTTTCAGGATCAACTGGCCTCTGGCATCATCTTTGGACCTGTAACTGGCAGAACTTTGAAAACCGGGCTGAGCCACCAAGGGCCGCAGGGGAGAGCTCATCCAAAATTTCAGACCTCTAGCTGCTAAGGGGCCCGAACAGTGGCCCTTTTCAGTGTCCATTCAGTACAGGCCCACTGTGCAGTCAGCAGCTGAGAAAATTTAGAGGTCTTTTGTACTTCTGGTTGAGGTAGAGCCACCAGATTTTCATGCACCCTCCTGGGTGCCGGGCTTAAGCTCTGGTGCGAAATATGGGGTCCTTTGTTCGGGGACCGAACTGCACCTGTGTGGGTTTCAGGATCAACTGGCCTCTGGCATCATCTTGGACCTGTAACTGGCAGAACTTTGAAAACCGGGCTGAGCCACCAAGGGCCGAGGGGAGAGCTCATCCAAAATTCAGACCTCTAGCTGCTAAGGGGCCCAGACAGTGGCCCTTTTCAGTGTCCATTCAGTACAGGCCCACTGTGCAGTAGCAGCTGAGAAAAATTTAGAGGTTTTATGGTACTTCTGGTTGAGGTAGAGCTACCAGATTTTTCATGCACCTCCTGGGTGCCGGGCTTAAGCTCTGCTGCGAATATGGGGTCCCTGGGTGGTTCGGGGACTGAACTGCACCTGTGTGGGTTTCAGGATCAAATGGCCTCTGGCATCATCTTTGGACCTGTAACTGGCAGAACTTTGAAAACCGGGCTCAGCCTCCAAGGGCCGCAGGGGAGAGCTCATCCAAAATTTCAGACCTCTAGCTACTAAGGGCCCAGACAGTGGCCCTTTTCAGTGTCCATTCAGTACAGGCCACTGTGCAGTCAGCAGCTGAGACAAATTTAGAGGTTCTTTATGGTACTTCTGGTTGAGGTAGAGCTACCAGATTTTTCAAGCACCTCCTGGGTGCCGGACTCTATGCTCTGGTGCAATATGGGTCCCTGGGTTGTTCGGGGACCGAACTGCACCTGTGTGGGTTTCAGGATCAACTGGCCTCTGGCATCATCTTTTGGGCCTGTAACTGGCAGAACTTTGAAAACCGGGCTGAGCCCCAAGGGCCGCAGGGGAGAGCTCATCCAAAATTTCAGACCTCTAGCTGCTAAGGGGCCCAGACAGTGGCCCTTTTCAGTGTCCATTCAGTACAGGCCCACTGTGCAGTCAGCAGCTGAGACAAAATTTAGAGGTCTTTATGGTACTTCTGGTTGAGGTAGAGCTACCAGATTTCTCATGCACCTCCTGGGTGCCAGGCTTAAGCTCTGCTGCGAATATGGGGTCCCTTTGTAGTTCGGGACCGAACTGCACCTGTGTGGGTTTCAGGATCAACTGGCCTCTGGCATCATCTTTGGACCTGTAACTGGCAGAACTTTGAAAACCGGGCTGAGCCACCAAGGCCCAGGGGAGAGCTCATCCAAAATTTCAGCCTCTAGCTGCTAAGGGGCCCAGACAGTGGCCTTTTCAGTGTCCATTCAGTACAGGCCCTGGCAATCAGCAGCTGAGACAAATTTAGAGGTTTTAGTACTTCTGGTTGAGTAGAGCTACCAGATTTTCGAGCCCTCCTGGTGCCGACTAGCTCTGGTGCAAATATGGGGTCCCTGGGTGTTCGGGGACCGAACTGCACCTGTGTGGGTTTCAGGATCAATGGCCTCTGGCATCATCTTTGGACCTGTAACTGGCAGAACTTTGAAAACCGGGCTGAGCACCAAGGCCCAGGGGAGAGCTCATCCAAAATTTCAGACCTCTAGCTGTAAGGGCCCAGCAGTGGCCTTCAGTGTCCATTCAGTACAGGCCCACTGTATCAGCAGCTGAGAAAAAGTTAGAGGTTTTTTTTATTTCTGGTTGAGCTAGAGCCACCAGATTTTTCAAGCACCTCCTGGGTGCCGACTCTAAGCTCTGGTGCAAATATGGGGTCCCTGGGTGGTTCGGGGACCGAACTGCACCTGTGTGGGTTTCAGGATCAACTGGCCTCTGGCATCATCTTTGGACCTGTAACTGGCAGAACTTTGAAAACCGGGCTGAGCCACCAAGGGCCGCAGGGAGAGCTCATCCAAAATTTCAGACCTCTAGCTGCTAAGGAGCCCAGACAGTGGCCCTTTTCAGTGTCCATTCAGTACAGGCCCACTGTATAGTCAGCAGCTGAGAAAAAATTTAGAGGTCTTTATGGTACTTTTTGTTGAGGTAGAGCCACCAGATTTTGCATGCACCTTCTGGGTGCCGGGCTTAAGCTCTGCTGCGAATATGGGGTCCCTGGGTGGTTCGGGGACCGAACTGCACCTGTGTGGGTTTCAGGATCAACTGGCCTCTGGCATCATCTTTGGACCTGTAACTGGCAGAAATTTGATAACCGGGCTGAGCCTCCAAAGGCCGCAGGGGAGAGCTCATCCAAAATTTAAGACCTCTAGCTGCTAAGGGGCCCGAACTGCACCGGCCCGGGAAGCTCTTTTTATTGAGCAGATTTTAGGAAGCGGTGACGTGCGTTTGTACTTCTGGTTGAGCTAGAGCCACCAGATTTTCCAGGCACCTCCTGGGTGCTGACCTTAAGCTCTGGTGCAAATTTGGGGTCCCTGGGTGGTTCGGGGACCGAACTGCACCTGTGTGGGTTTCAGGATCAACTGGCCTCTGGCATCATCTTTGGACCTGTAACTGGCAGAACTTTGAAAACCGGGCTGAGCCACCAAGGGCCACAGGGGAGAGGTCATCCAAAATTTCAGACCTTTAGCTGCTAAGGGGCCCAGACAGTGGCCCTTTTCAGTGTCCATTTAGTACAGGCCCACTGTGCAGTCAGCAGCTGAGACGAAAGTTAGAGGTGTTTTTTTACTTCTGGTTGAGCTAGAGCCACCAGATTTTTCAAGCATCTCCTGGGTGCCGACCTTAAGCTCTGGTGCAAATATGGGGTCCCTGGGTGGTTCTGGGACCTAACTGCACCTGTGTGGGTTTCAGGATCAACTGGCCTCTGGCATCATCTTTGGACCTGTAACTGGCAGAACTTTGAAAACCGGGCTGAGCCTCCAAGGGCCGCAGGGGAGAGCTCATCCAAAATTTCAGACCTCTAGCTGCTAAGGGGCCCGAACTGCACCGGCCCGGGCATCTCTTTTCATTGAGCAGATTTTAGGAAGAGGTGACGTGCGTTTGTACTTCTGGTTGAGCTATATAGATATATATATAGAAGGAAGGATAGAAGGATAGATAGATGGAAGGATGGATAGATAGGAGGAATGATAGATGGAAGGAAGGATATATAGTTAGATAGAAGGAGAGATAGAAGGAAGGATAGATAGAGAAGTAGCTAGATGCATAGCTCGATGTCTGATCGATCGATCTCTCGCTGGATGGCGGCTGCCGGCTAGCTCGCCGGCGGCTCGCTGGCCGGCCGGCTCGCCGGCTCGCCCGCCGGCCGGCTCGCTGCCGGCCGGCTCGCTCGCTGGCCGGCCGGCCGGCTCGCTGGCCGGCCGGCTCGCTCGCTGGCCGGCCGGCCTCTCGCCGGCCGGCTCGCCGGCTCTCTCTCCGGCCGGCTCGCTCGCCGGCGGCTCGCTCGCCCGCCGGCTCGCTCGCTGGCCGGCCTGCTCTCTCGCCGGCCGGCTCGCCGGCTCGCTCGCTCGCTGCCCGGCTCGCTCGCTCGGCGGCCTGCTCGCTGGCCGGCCGGCTCTCTCGTTCGCTCGCCGGCGCGCTCGCCGGCCGCTCGCTCGCCGCCGGCTCGCTCGCCGGCCGGCCCGCTGGCCGGCCGGCTCCCTCGGCGGCCGGCTCGCTCGCCGGCCGGCTCGCTGGCCGGCCGGCTCGCTCGCCGGCTCGCTCGCTCGCTGGCTCGCCGGCTCGCTCGCTCGCTCCGCTCGCTCGCTCGCTCGCTCGCTCGCTCGCTCGCTCGCCGGCTCCCTCGCCGGCCGGCCGGCTCGCTGGCCGGCTCGCTGGCGCCCGGCCGGCCGGCCGCCCGGCCGGCTCGCTCGCTCGCCGGCTCGCTCGCCGGCCGGGCCCGGGGCGCTGCCGGCTCGCTGGCCGCCCGGCCGGCCGGCCCGGCCTGCCGGCCGCCTGCTCCTGCTCGCTCGCTCGCTCGCTCGCTCGCTCGCTCGCTCGCTCGCTCGCTCGCTCGCTCGCTCGCTCGCTCCTCGCCGGCCGGCTCTCTCGCCGGCCGGCTCGCTGGCCGGCCGGCTCGCTGGCCCGCCGGCTCGCTCGCTGGCTGGCCGGCTCTCTCGCCGGCCCGCTCGCCGGCTCGCTCGCTGGCCGGCCGCCTCGCTCGCTGGCTCGCTGGCTCGCTCGCTGGCCGGCTCGCTGGCCGGCCGGCTCGCTGGCCGGCCGGCTCGCTCGCCGGCTCGCTCGCCGGCCGGCTCGCCGCTCGCTCGCCGGCCGCTCGCTGCCGGCCGGCTCGCGCTGCTCGGCCGCTCGCTCGCCGGCCGGCTCGCTCGCCGGCCGGCTCGCTCGCCGGCCGGCTCGCTCGCTGGCCGGCCGGCTCCTCGCCGGCCGCTGCGCCGGCCGGCTCTCTGCCGGCTCGCTCGCCGGCCGGCTGCTCCTGGCCGGCCGGCTCCTCGCCGGCCGGCTCGCCGGCCTCGCTCGCTCGCCGCTCGCTCGCTCGCTCGGCTCGCTCGCTGCGGCCGCTGCTGCTCGCTCCGCCGCTCCGGCCGGCCGGCTCGCTCGCTGGCCGGCTCGGCTCGGCCGGCTCGCTGGCCGGCCGGCTCGCTGGGCCCGGCGCTCGCTCGCTCGGCCGCCGCTCGCTCGCTCCGGCCGGCTCGCTCGCTGCGCCGCTCGCTCGGCTGCTCGCTCGCTCGCTGCGCTCGCCGCTCGCTGCCGGCCGGCTCGCTCGCCGGCCGGCTCGCTGGCCGGCTCGCGCTCGCTCGGCGGCCGGCTCGCTCGCCGGCCGGCTCGCTGGCCGGCCGGCTCGCTCGCCGCCGCTCGTCCGGCTCGCTCGCCGTCCGCGGCTCGCTCGCCGGCCGGCTCGCTCGCTGGCCGGCTGCTGGCTGGCTGGCTGCTGGCTGGCTCGCTCGCTCGCTCGCTCGCTGGCCCCGCTGCTCGGTCGGTCAGCCGGAAGGATCCGCTAGCCTGATAGCTCGATATCTAGAATGGAAGGCAGACCAGGCAGGAAGGCCGGAAGAGGATAGCTTTGCCTACTTTCCCTGATCTGACCCTTAGTCAATTTCCTCACTCATCTGCCTGAGTCCAAGCAGCACCTCCACTCGGCCCCAATTGGCATATATTTCACTCATCTGACACTTTTGCCAAGAAATTACTGATGGGACACCCACTTTGAATATTTTCGAATTTTTAATCCCTTCTCCTCTTTTCTATCTGCAGTCAGCCGTCGATTCGGTGACGCACGTAAGGCAAATCTTTCCGCTCACCGAGCTTTTTCAACAATCGTTTTTTCTTTCATCTCGATGTCGACCTTTGACCATGATTATCACAGGAAGTTTTCAGACCCAGCATCGATCTTGCTCCTTTTTTCCGTCCCAAAATTAATTGCCAAGTACCGCAGTTTTAAAAAAATGGTAGTACCATATAGTAACCCCAAAGGTGAGAAACCCCTCCTGGGCCTTGCCAGTGGCAAACTTTGGAAGCCCAAAGGTCACCCCTTTCCGCCCAAATTTTCGGCCCTTGCTAACGTTCAAACAACCAAAAAAAAAGTCAGGGGGTCCCTTTCAAAAAACTTAGGAATAACTTTTAAAGAAACATCAAATGACGGAAATGAGGAACAAACAAATCGACTTCCAAACTTCTGTGGCTTAGCTGAAGCTTTCCTTCACTTATAAGCTCCAACTTATATCGCTCCAACTCAAAACTTTTGGGTCTTGCCTGAACATGGGCTAGTTCAGCCTCCCGAAGATGGGCATCTTTGTCTTAACTTTTCTAACGCCCAGGGTATTTTGATGTTCCTGTTGCCGTTGATCGTTTCCTGTTGCCGTTGTAGCAAGGGATAAGCTCTTTTGTTGCTCAAATGTAAACCCAAGTCCAGTCAAAACAGGACCCATTTGGGACATCATAACTGGCCCAGTTACCCTGGGGGAGGCTACTCTGAAACACTATCCATTTCTTCCAGGTGCTTTTTTAAACCCCCCCACTAAGACAGGCAAGAACCTCTTCTCCACTAATTTGCTTCAATGTGGCCAAAAATTTCATCTTTATTTAATTTTTTTTGAAAGTTCAACATGTAAATGCTCAGCTACTTTACGAGCTGATCTTTTTTGTAAGAGTTTAGCAACTCATCGCTTGGTGAGGGAACAAAAGTCGTCAAGGGGAAGCCTTTTCACCAGTTCCCCTGCCAGCTAGAGGCACTTATCCAAAAAAAGCAATTATTAAAAAACTAATACAAGGTTCCCACTATAACAAAACAGGGTGACAGGCTGCTTTAAATAAGGAAACCCCCATCCCTGACTAGCTCCCTAACCAGTTCTAGCTGGAAACTATCCCTAGATAAGTGGCAGATAAGTGCGGATAGATTGAGCACAAAGCCCAGTAACCCGGTTAACCTTCAGCACGCTGAAAACACCTAGTCAGTCATGGTAGTGCCCCCGAGCAATGCTCTACCCCCTTACTGCACAAAACAAACTAAAACAAAAAAAGGATTTAATGAGAGACAAACTATGCCCCTCATTGCTTTTGCCTAACAGGAAAAAGGGTTCCAAATAAAATTAGCAGCCCTTTCCTGCCAAGCAGTTTCAGGAAACTCCAATTTAACCAAACATCGTGTGGAAAAAATCCTTTTAAAAAAAGTTACATTACCACTTTAAAAAACTAATCCTTTCAAATCTCGGACGAGCTCCATTTGTTACCACCTGGGCTAAAGGCTGGCAAAAAAGGGAGATCACACACAAGATCGACCTTTAAAAGTAGTTCATTCAAATGAAAATCAAACATCATATTCCTAACTAGTGAGGTTGTTTTAAGTATGAAGGGCATCAGTGGTGTCAGAAGTGTGTGGATGAGTGAGAATGTTTGGGTTTGTGATGGTGTTTGTTAGTGCAGCAAACCAAAACAAAGGATCCAGGTTCAGGCTGGTGCAGCAGGCCCAGAAGAGCAGACTAAAAAAGCATTCTGGGAAGGCCCACCCAAGATGGGCAGGTGGTGGCTGTAGCTCCACCCACCAAACACAGAGCAGGCACACCCGGGAGGCAGAATGAGGGGTCATCACAATACATACTTTTTTAAATTGTATTAGAAAAAATATTGGAAAAACCGGAAAACACCCGGGAGAAAAACTAGTGACGGGCTTTCTGTGAAAGTGGACGGCTCTAAGTACAGGTTTTCAAAAAGAATACCAACATCTCAGGATGAAAAGCAGAGCTGTAACGAAAGAACCATGAAGCTGTCCAGAGAGCTTTTCACATAAGGGCCAACGCGAGTGTCGATGTGGTGAAAACACTTGATCAACACGAGCAGAATGAATAGTAAGAATTTAATGTCATGTTTTTCTCAAAGACTAATAGCTTAAAATGACATTCCAAATAAGCTCTATTCCTAAAGTCACAAGCCTGGCCATAAGGAAATTGGACTTGAAATGGCTAGGTTAGAATGCTTCGCTTCTGAATATTCCTGAGATGTTTCGAAAGCAATCCACAATTAAGCTTCAAGCTGGTATTTCAAAATGTCATGGTTTCAAGTGGTTGTGCATTTCCGTACAGTTAATTCAAACTTAGCAGATCTTGATGCACACTTGGGAAAACCCATCCGTGACAGGGCAGTCTTTCATGCATTGCATCATCAGTGATGTGTTGGCAGATGGAATCTTCTCAGATAGTCCGATTTGATTACACTTCTTAAGACATCCACGCCACCAAGGCGGATATTGTCCGGACTTCCATCTCTAGATCTGTCATCTCACATTCAGATGTTTATGTATTGTCTGATACGATCGACTATCGTTGGATCTCTATCAGTAAGAAGACCATTGACCTGGTTATCATCTCAGTGCCTCTGAAATGGACTGTGTTCTTCTGTCCTCTTAAGTGGGTGTCTTTCGGTCACTGGTTGCTGTCAACAGATTCACTAATCTTGAGATTTGTTCTAGCTATCACTTTCAGAGATTAAGTATATAAATCTCCCGAACACGACAAAGATGGACTTTGATCTTTGATCAAATTACGTTCTTTGATTCGGTTATTGGCCGGGTGTGACATTATGGTGGATTACCTAATTTCTAAAGACATCAAGACATTGTGTTATTTAGTATGATTAGATTGTCTTGCCTGTGACGTTTATGACAAATTCAGGTTGTAGAAGAAGCTGCTGAGAAATTGTTAAACAGTACAAAGGACAGAATAGATCTCGGATCTGCGGCAACTAGTGAAACTGTGCCTTGTGGTTGTACCAAGAAGCATGGACTTAAGTCCGCTGGGCATGAAGGAGGCTGCATACGCTTTTTTTAGAGCCGGGTGGGTCGTGGATCGTCGATCAGGTAGAATCGATTGAAAAGCTTACTTGAACCACTAGCTCGCGAAGCAGGAAGGAGGCAGGCCTGGAGCTGGCACAATGCCGCTACGTTGAAGCTTAGCAATGAGGAA
>VCHM03000605.1:0-11159 GCA_006182925.3 Reinhardtius hippoglossoides
ACACAGGCCCATTTTGACACAGGGAGTGGCCCGGAGGCTTGAAAATCTGGTCTGCCCCACAGTAGAAAAAACACCTAAATTTGTTCAGCTGTCGCACAGGGGCCTGACGTTGGAGTGAAAGGGCCACCTAGGGACCTAGTGGTGCCGAACACCGGGGCCCCGGCCTAGGCGGCACCCGAGCTTCAAATTGCCTGCTAACCAGGAAGTTGCCAAGCCGTAGCGAACCCAACAGGTGAAAAGGCCCCAACTCAGCGCACCCTTTGCACAGGCTTGAAGTGCACAGGAAGTAAAATGGTGCTGCCCTCAACAGCATAGACTAAAATGGCCAGGCTGACCAAGGACAGGCAGAAGGGCCAACGGGCCCATAGAGGTCGCCACGGCTGCCAGCCTAAGGTCGAATGGAGTCCTGGCCTGGCTCACCGGTCAAAGCGCCTTCCAAAATGCCAAAGAGAAACCCCCGTGCAGTCGGCCCACAACATTTGGAGACTTCGCGGCCCTGGGGCTCAGCCCGGTTCAAGTCTGCAGTACAGGTCCAAAGTACCAGAGAGTACTGAAACCCACAATGTGCAGCGTCCCAACACGGGACCCCATATGCACAGAGAAGGCGCACCCAGGGTGCATGAAAATTGGTGGCTCTCAACCAGAGTCAAGCTCACTTTTCTCAGTGCGATGCACAGGCCTACTGAATGGACGAAAGGGCCAATCTGGCCCCTTAGCAGCAGAGTCTGAAATTTGGAGAGCTTCCCGCGGCCCGGTGGCTAGCCCGTTTCAAAGTTCTGCCAGTTACAGGTCCAAAGATGATGCCAGAGGCCAGTTGATCCTGAAAACCCACACAGGTGCAGTTCGGTCCCCGAACCACCCAGGGACCCATATTGCCACAGAGCTTAAGTCGGCACCCAGGAGGTGCTTGAAAAATCTGGTGGCTCTAGCTCAACCGAAGTAAAAAACCTCTAATTTGTCTCAGCTGCTGACTGCACAGTGGGCCTGTACTGAATGGACACTGAAAAGGGCCACTGTCTGGCCCCTTACAGCTAGAGGTCTGAAATTTGGATGAGCTCTCCCTGCGGCCCTGGTGGCTCAGCCCGGTTTTCAAAGTTCTGCCAGTTACAGGTCCAAAGATGATGCCAGAGGCCAGTTGATCCTGAAACCCACACAGGTGCAGTTCGGTCCCCGAACCACCCAGGGACCCCATATTGCACAGAGCTTAAGGTCGGCACCCAGGAGGTGCTGAAAAATCTGGTGGCTCTACCTCAACCAGAAGTACAAAAGACCTCTAATTTTGTCTCAGCTGCTGATGCACAGTGGGCTGTACTGAATGGACACTGAAAAGGGCCACTCTGGGCCCTTAGCAGCTAGAGGTCTGAAATTTGGATGAGCTCTCCCTGCGGCCCTTTGGTGGCTCAGCCGGTTTTCAAAGTTCTGCCAGTTACAGGTCCAAAGATGATGCCAGAGGCCAGTTGATCCTGAAACCCACACAGGTGCAGTTCGGTCCCGAACCACCCAGGGACCCATATTGCACCAGAGCTTAAGGTCGGCACCCAGGAGGTGCATTGAAAAATCTGGTGGCTCTACTCAACCAGAAGTACAAAAACACTCTAATTTGTCTCAGCTGCTGATGCACAGTGGGCCTGTACTGAATGGACACTGAAAAGGGCCACTGCGGGCCCCTTAACAGCTAGAGGTCTGAAATTTTGGATGAGCTCTCCCTGCGGCCCTTGGTGGCTCAGCCCGGTTTTCAAAGTTCTGCCAGTTACAGGTCCAAAGATGATGCCAGAGGCCAGTTGATCCTGAAACCCACACAGGTGCAGTTCGGTCCCGAACCACCAGGGACCCCATATTCGCAGCAGAGCTTAAGCCGGCACCCAGGAGGTGCATGAAAAATCTGGTGGCTCTACTCAACCAGAAGTACCATAAGACCTCTAAATTTGTCTCAATGCTGACTGCACAGTGGGCCTGTACTGAATGGACACTGAAAAGGGCACTGTCTGGGCCCCTTAGCAGCTAGAGGTCTGAAATTTTGGATGAGCTCTCCCCTGCGGCCCTTGGTGGCTCAGCCCGGTTTCAAAGTTCTGCCAGTTACAGGTCCAAAGATGATGCCAGAGGCCAGTTGATCTGAAACCCACACAGGTGCAGTTCGGTCCCCGAACCACCCAGGGACCCCATATTTGCACCAGAGCTTAAGGTCGGCACCCAGGAGGTGCTTGAAAAATCTGGTGGCTCTAGCTCAACAGAAGTAAAAAAAACCTCTAACTTTTGTCTCAGCTGCTGACTGCACAGTGGGCCTGTACTGAATGGACACTGAAAAGGGCCACTGTCTGGGCCCCTTAGCAGCTAGAGGTCTGAATTTTGGATGAGCTCTCCCCTGCGGCCCTTGGTGGCTCAGCCCGGTTTTCAAAGTTCTGCCAGTTACAGGTCCAAAGATGATGCCAGAGGCCAGTTGATCCTGAAACCCACACAGGTGCAGTTCGGTCCCCGAACCACCCAGGGACCCCATATTTGCACCAGAGCTTAAGGTCGGCACCCAGGAGGTGCTTGAAAAATCTGGTGGCTCTAGCTCAACCAGAAGTAAAAAAACACCTCTAATTTTGTCTCAGCTGCTGATGCACAGTGGGCCTGTACTGAATGGACACTGAAAAGGGCCACTGTCTGGGCCCCTTAGCAGCTAGAGGTCTGAAATTTTGGATGAGCTCTCCCCTGCGGCCCTTGGTGGCTCAGCCCGGTTTTCAAAGTTCTGCCAGTTACAGGTCCAAAGATGATGCCAGAGGCCAGTTGATCCTGAAACCCACACAGGTGCAGTTCGGTCCCCGAACCACCCAGGGACCCCATATTGCACAGAGCTTAAGGCGGCACCCAGGAGGTTGCAGAAAATCTGGTGGCTCTACTCAACCAGAAGTACAAAAGACCTCTAATTTGTCTCAGCTGCTGACTGCACAGTGGGCCTGTACTGAATGGACACTGAAAAGGGCCACTGTCTGGGCCCCTTAGCAGCTAGAGGTCTGAAATTTTGGATGAGCTCTCCCCTGTGCCCTTGGTGGCTCAGCTGGTTTCAAAGTTTGCCATTACAGGTCCAAATATGATGCCAGAGGCCAGTTGATCCCTGAAACCCACACAGGATGCAGTTCGTCCCCGAACCCACCCAGGGACCCCATATTAGCAGCAGCGTTTAAGCCGGAAAACCAGGAGGTGAGACAAATCTGGGGGCTCTCTCTACCTACCAGGAGTACCATAAAGACCTTTGGTAATTAGCTAATATAGATAACATATATGGCTGGGACATTTTAAGTTAGAGGGCCTGGGCTTCGGATGAAACCAGACGCACAGTTCAAAGCTGGATCTTAAGACTCCTAAAATTCCTTGCCAGTTCGCTAATTGTAACTTTCCCTCTCTCCGTGACTGTCCGTGAGGTTTGCAGTTGATAATTGTAACTTCCCTCTCATCCGTGAATGTCCGTGACAGTTTTTGACTGTGGGGTTTAATGTACGAAAGCCCTTCCTGACCTGTTAGAATGGGTTTTAGGTGCGAGAATGTTCTTACTCAGCCCCCCCTTTTGTGACGTTACTTTATCTCTTGGGCGTAAACAATTTCTCTATATGAACGCTTGTTCCGAGACCGGAGAGACAGACTTTCCATAATTGGCGGCGACCCCCAAGATCTCCGGGCTGACCGGTGCCCGTCCGACCTGTAAAATTCGTGGTAATAAACTTTGTATACCGTAAGAAACAGTGTCCGGCGAAGATTCCTTCATCATCATCAGCTTCATCACCTCTGCTCCAAAGATACAACAAATTGGCGATCACGAAACAACGCGGCCTGGGCAGTGCATTTCCAAATCTTCACACGGTGGAGCATTTCTCAACTTTTCTGGACGCTGGTTCGGTCAGCGAGATATTGTGGTCTGGCATGTCTGGTCACACGTAAAGAACCTTTTTTTTAGACAGTCTGATGTGTTGATGATTGAAGTGAAAAACTCCGGTGACTAAATTCGCTTTTATTTGAGTAGTATACGACACAAATAAAAGGGGGGGATTATTATAAGAGAAGATAAAAAAGTGAAGAAAAGAAATAAGATCCATAAAGAGATGTATTGTAGGTGTAGAATAGGCTGTTCATTGTAAACGATAAGGTGAAAACTAAATAAACATTGTGCAAGATAATGAAGATGGGTCCTTAACTTTTAAACAGTAAACATGTGTAGTTAAACGCTGCGTACAGTTGGCTGTGACTAGACAGGAATTGCGTTAAAACGAGAAAAATTGGGCTAATCCTTGGATCCAGGAAATTTGGAATAAATACCTGTACAGTGAGAAGGGAATCAGGCCGGAAATAGGATTACGAGCTGGATCAGGGAAAGACGCCGCAGAATCTGGATAGACAATAAAACATAAAAAAAGTTCCCAGCGAGGAACAGATGAATGGGCGTTGAACCAGTTCATAAACTGGAGCTTGTCGGTGCAAATTATAGATTGTTTGACAGTTACCACTGAAACATGCAGCCGAACTAGTGGCTGCAGCGCACCCCTCTCCCCGGCTATTCTCCGTCTCATAGGTAGCATAATTAAGTGAATAAGAGAGAAAAGTGCGCGGCAAAAGCATGCTATATAAATGTGTGTAGACTGTTTGTTTTTGGGGATTTAGAGGAGTGCTGTTGCTATATTCCATGGTCGTCTGGACATGCATTTGTGTTTTTAGGAGCACACACTCAGGTGATGTCGCTGGTCGCGGCAGAATCCTGAGGGAATTGCAGTGTTTTGCGGTGTTTGCAGTTGAAGTTGTGCCGTGTGGATCTCCCTTGTGCAGGTGTGTGCGTTGGCAAGCCTGAGGAGTTCCAACGAGTACTCCCTGGGGAGCAGGGTAGAACCCCCACACGTCAATGATCCCCACGCGGGCATCCTGCAGAGACGGTGGTGAAGCGCAGCCCTTACTGGCTTCGCGTGGTGATAAGCTCGCAAGGATGGTACATGTGGGTTAGATGAATCAATAAAAATACAAACAAATGAGTCTCTTAGAGGAGCGAGCTGAGTGATGATGAAAAATAAAAATGACTTGGTTTCCTCAGGCGTCTAACGCGAACTGCGCGGTAACTGTGTGTGTGAGTGACATGTGTTGTGGATGTGTAGGTCAGTATGTAAACTACTGTGTTAAGAGTGGTACGAAAGGTGTGTGTGGCTGGTGATGACATGTAATGACAGCGGTAGTAAGTATTTTAAAATGTGCGGAAGTGAAATTGATGAACTTATGGATATCAAAAGAGAGTGTGTATATAGAAAAGTTGTTTAGTATAAAATGGTGATGGGAAGGTGTGTGTGGTGTGAAAAAGCATGTATAAGGTGTGAGTGGCTCATGGTGAATTATACTATATGTTGGTGGTAATCTATGGTGGTGATACCGTGGAGGTTTAAGGGGATAAGTGTGAGTTAGGGTGACTAAAGGTGAAGTGATGTAAAAGGACTGTAAGTGTGAATTGTTTGTATTTATACGTGACAAGCACATGTGTGTTATACAATAGTGTTCCCCCCAGTGTGTGGAACACCACCACGCAAGTCAGCACCCGAGCAACAACACCCTATAAGTTTTTTATTTATTCATTCGGCTGGGACGGTTTTTGTATGGCGGCTGTATTAATTGTATTAATAACTCGCAGTCCTAAGTCTTACGCTTGGTAAACCAATATATCTGATATTTCTCTGTTGCACACAGACCATGTCACTCGACACCGCTACATGTATTACTCCCAGTGAGGAAACCAGATGTTATGTTTATTTATTCAATCATCACTACGTCCTCTGAAGAAGCGGCTCATTGTTTTTTATTTTTATTTATTCAATCTAACCAAATGTACCATCCCTGTTGCCAGCCTTATCACACACAGCTGAAGCACAGTAATGGCGGCGCTCACACACACTATCAGCAGTACCGCTTGGAGAGACGTTTACGCACACACATTTGCACAAGGAAAAGCTCTCAAGGCTGTTCCTGAACGCACACACCTTGCACAATGAAAAACACTGCAAATTCAACTCAAAACGCAAAACACTGCAAATTCAACTCAAAAAACGCAAACAGCACTTCTCTTAAATTCCCAAAAACAAATCATTCATACTACACATTTATATAGCAAACAGCACTCCTCTTAAATTCCCAAAAACAAATCATTCATACTACACATTTATATAGCATGCTTTTGCCGCGCACTTTTCTCTCTTATTCACTTAAATTTATGCTACCTATGAGACGTAGATATCCGATGAGAGGCTGCTTCAGACACTGTTCGTCAACAATGTTCAAGTGGTAACTGTCAAACGAATCTAAATTCTACAATCTCCAGTTTATTAGACTGGTTCAACGGCCCATTCTATCTGTTCCTCTTCTTGGGAACTTTTTTTTTTTTTATTTGTCTATCCAGATTCTGCGCGTCTTTCCTGATCAGCTCTTTAATCCTATTTCTCTTTCCTTATTCCCTTATCACTGTTTACATTTATTTATTCAAATTTCCTGGATCCAGATTATCCCAATTTTTCTCGTTTTAACTCAATTCCTGACTATGTCAAAGCCAACTGTAACGCAGCGTTTAATCTACACATGTCTTACTGTTTAAGAAGTTAAGGACCCAGTCTTCATTAATCTTGCACATGTTATTTAGTTCACCTTATCGTTACAATGAAGCTATTCTACACCTACAATACATCTCTTGTATTGATCTTATTTCTTTTCTTCACTTTTTTATCTTCTCTTATAATATCCCCCTTTTATTTGTGTCGTATACTACATCAAATAAAATCGAATTTAGCACGGAGTTTCACTTCAATCATCAACACATCATGACATGTCCATAAAAAAGAAAAGGTTCTTTACGGTGTGTGACCAGACATCAGACACACAATAATCTCGCTGAACGAACCAGCGTCCAGAAAAGTTGAGAAATTCTCACCGTGTGAAGATGTGTGGAAGATGCCACTGGCCCCAGGCCGCGTTGTTCGTGACGCCAATTTGTTGTATCTTTGGAGCAGAGGTGATGAAGCTGATGATGATGAAGGAATCTTCGCGGACACTGTTCTTACTTGTATAACAAAGTTTATTACACACAGAAGTTACAGGTCAGGACGGGCACCGGTCAGCCCGGAGATCTTCGCAGCCAATTATGAAGTCTGTCTCTCCGGTCTCGGACAAGCGTTCATATAGAGAAATTGTTTACGCCCAAAAGAGATAAAGTAACGTCACAAAAGGGGGGGTCTGAGTAAGAACATGTCTCGCACATAACCCATTCTAACAGGTCAAGGAAAGGGCATTTCGTACATAAACCCAACAGGTCAAAAAAACAGTCACGGACAGTCACGGAGAGAGGGAGAGTTACAATTAGCAACTGGCAAAACAGTCACGGACAGTCACGGAGAGAGGGAGAGTTACAATTAGCAACTGGCATAGGAATTTTAGGGAGTCTTAAGATCCAGCTTTGAACTGTCTATGGTTCATCCGAAGCCAAGGCCCTCTAACTTAAAAATGTCCCAGCCATATATGTTATCTATATTAGCTGAATAACCACAAGGTCTTTATGGTACTCCTGGTTGAGGTAGAGCCACCAGATTTGTCATGCACCTCCTGGGTTCCGGGCTTAAACTCTGCTGCGAATATGGGGTCCCTGGGTGGTTCGGGGACCGAACTGCACCTGTGTGGGTTTCAGGATCAACTGGCCTCTGGCATCATCTTTGGACCTGTAACTGGCAGAACTTTGAAAACCAGGCTGAGCCACCAAGGGCCACAGGGAGAGCTCATCCAAAATTTCAGACCTCTAGCTGCTAAGGGGCCCAGACAGTGGCCCTTTTCAGCTTCCATTCAGTACAGGCCCACTGTGCAGTCAGCAGCTGACACAAAAGTTAGAGGTGTTTTTTTACTTCTGGTTGAGCTACCAGATTTTTCAAGCACCTCCTGGGTGCCGACCTTAAGCTCTGGTGCAAATATGAGGTCCCTGGGTGATTCGGGGACCGAACTTCACCTGTGTGGGTTTCAGGATCAACTGGCCCCTGGCATCATCTTTGGACCTGTAACTGGCAGAACTTTGAAAACCGGGCTGAGCCACCAAGGGCCGCAGGGGAGAGCTCATCCAAAATGTCAGACCTCTAGCTGCTAAGGGGCCCAGACAGTGGCCCTTTTCAGTGTCAATTCAGTACAGGCCCACTGTGCAGTCAGCAGCTGAGACAAAAGTTAGAGGTGTTTTTTTACTTCTGGTTGAGCTAGAGCCACCAGATTTTTCAAGCACCTCCTGGGTGCCGACCTTAAGCTCTGGTGCAAATATGGGGTCCCTGGGTGGTTCGGGGACCGAACTGCTCCTGTGTGGGTTTCAGGATCAACTGGCCTCTGGCATCATCTTTGGACCTGTAACAGGCAGAACTTTGAAAACCGGGCTGAGCCACCAAGGGCCGCAGGGGAGAGCTCATCCAAAATGTCAGACCTCTAGCTGCTAAGGGGGCCCAGAAAGTGGCCCTTTTCAGTGTCCATTCAGTACAGGCCCACTGTGCAGTCAGCACCTGAGACGAAATTTAGAGGTCTTTATGGTACTTCTGGTTGAGGTAGAGCCACCAGATTTTTCAAGCACCTCCTGGGTGCGGGGCTTAAGCTCTGCTGCGAATATGGGATCCCTGGGTGGTTCGGGGACCGAACTGCACCTGTGTGGGTTTCAGGATCAACTGGCCTCTGGCATCATCTTTGGACCTGTAACTGGCAGAACTTTGAAAACCGGGCTGAGCCTGCAAGGGCCGCAGGGCAGAGCTCATCCAAAATTTCAGACCTTTAGCTGCTAAGGGGCCCGAACTGAACCGGCCCGGGCATCTCTTTTTATTGAGCAGATTTTAGGAAGAGGTGACGTGCGTTTGTACTTCTGGTTGAGCTAGAGCCACCAGTATTTCCAGGCACCTCCTGGGTGCCTACCTTAAGCTCTGCTGCGAATATGGGGTCCCTGGGTGGTTTGGTGACCGAACTGCACTTGTGTGGGTTTCAGGATCAACTGGCCTCTGGCATCATCTTTGGACCTGTAACTGGCAGAACTTTGAAAACCGGGCTGAGAAACCAAGGGCCGCAGGGGAGAACTCATCCCAAATTTCAGACCTCTAGCTGCTAAGGGGCCCAGACAGTGGCCCTTTTCAGTGTCCATTCAATACAGGCCCACTGTGCAGTCAGCAGCTGAGACGAAATTTAGAGGTCTTTATGGTACTTCTGGTTGAGCTAGAGCCACCAGATTTTCCAAACACCTCCTGGGTGCGGGCTTAAGCTCTGTGCGAATATGGGTCCTGGGTGGTTCGGGGACCGAAACTGCACCTGTGTGGGTTTCAGGATCAACTGGCCTCTGGCATCATCTTTGGACCTGTAACTGGCAGAACTTTGAAAAACGGGCTGAGCCACCAAGGGCCGCAGGGGAGAGCTCATCCAAAATTCAGACCTCTAGCTGCTAAGGGGCCCAGACAGTGGCCCTTTTCAGTGTCCATTCAGTACAGGCCCACTGTGCAGTCAGCAGCTGAGACAAAGTTAGAGGTTTTTGTACTTCTGGTTGAGCTAGAGCCACCAGATTTTTCAAGCACCTCCTGGGTGCCGACCTTAAGCTCTTGTGCAAATATGGGGTCCCTGGGTGGTTCGGGGACCGAACTGCACCTGTGTGGGTTTCAGGATCAACTGGCCTCTGGCATCATCTTTGGACCTGTAACTGGCAGAAACTTTGAAAAAACCGGGCTGAGCCACCAAGGCCGCAGGGGAGAGCTCATCCAAAATTTCAGACCTCTAGCTGTTAAGGGGCCCAGGCAGGGCCTTTTCAGTGTCCATTCAGTACAGGCCACTGTGCATCAGCAGCTGAGACAAAAGTAGAGTGTTTTTTACTTCTGGTTGAGCTAGAGCACCAGATTTTTCAAGCACCTCCTGGGTGCCGACCTTAAGCTCTGGTGCAAATATGGGGTCCTGGGTGGTTCGGGGACCGAACTGCACCTGTGTGGGTTTCAGGATCAACTGGCCTCTGGCATCATCTTTGGACTGTAACTGGCAGAACTTTGAAAACCGGGCTGAGCCCCAAGGGCCGCAGGGGAGAGCTCATCCAAAATTCAGACCTCTAGCTGTCTAAGGGGCCGAACTCACGGCCGTGGCCCTTTTCTTGTCATTAGTGACAGGCCCATGTGCATCAGAGTGAGAAAAGGTTAGAGGTGGTTTTGTACTTCTGGTTGAGCTAGAGCCACCAGATTTTCCAGCACCTCCTGGGTGCCGACCTTAAGCTCTGCGTGCGAATATGGGGTCCCTGGGTGGTTCGGGGACCGAACTGCACCTGTGTGGGTTTCAGGATCAAACTGGCCTCTGCATCATCTTTGGACCTGTAACTGGCAGAACTTTGAAAACGGGCTGAGCCACCAAGGGCCGCAGGGGAGAAGCTCATCCAAAATTCAGACCTCTAGCTGTAAGGGGCCCAGGCAGTGCCCTTTCAGTGTCCATTCAGTACAGGCCCACTGTGCATCAGCAGCTGAGACAAAAGTTAGAGGTTTTTTACTTCTGGTTGAGTAGAGCCACCAGATTTTCAAGCACCTCCTGGGTGCCGACCTTAGCTCTGGTGCAAATATGGGGTCCTGGGTGGTTCGGGGACCGAACTGACCTGTGTGGGTTTCAGGATCAACTGGCCTCTGGCATCATCTTTGGACCTGTAACTGGCAGAACTTTGAAAACCGGGCTGAGCCACCAAGGGCCGCAGGGGAGAGCTCATCCAAAATTCAGACCTCTAGCTGTAAGGGGCCCAGCAGTGGCCCTTTTCAGTGTCCATTCAGTACAGGCCCACTGTGCAGTCAGCAGCTGAGACAAATTTAGAGGTCTTTATGGTACTTCTGGTTGAGGTAGAGCCACCAGATTTTCAGCACCTCCTGGGTGCCGGCTTAAGCTCTGTGCAATATGGGGTCCTGGGTGGTTCGGGGACCGAACTGCACCTGTGTGGGTTTCAGGATCAACTGGCCTTGGCCCCCCAAAAAAAAATTGAAACCAGGGCTGAGCCACCAAGGGCCGCAGGGGAGAGCTCATCCAAAATTTCAGACCTCTAGCTGCTAAGGGGCCAGGCAGTGGCCCTTTTCAGTGTCCATTCAGTACAGGCCCACTGTGCATCAGCAGCTGAGACAAAAGTTAGAGGTTTATGGTACTTCTGGTTT
>VCHM03000606.1:0-11144 GCA_006182925.3 Reinhardtius hippoglossoides
TTCGGCAACTGCCTGCATACGGAGAACTGTGAACGAACCTTGGAACGGCGACCCCAGCGCCAGAGGAGAGCTTCCATTAGCCTACTGCAAGGGCCCGATACGGCGCACTTTGTTAGCATTTTAGAAGAGTGATGCTTGTTCTTAGCGAGCAAACAGGTTCGGCCTCCGGGGTGCCGACCTGTGCAAATTGGGTCCCTGCTGGGCCAACTGGCCTGTTGGTTCATTGCAACGGCTGCACACGGCCGAGTGAGCTTAATACAACTAGCACCAAGGCCCAGAGCCCTCCAAAATACTTCATGAAGGGCCCAGATGGCTAGTGCCATGTGCCCTTGTATACTGAAAGTGGTTTTTTTTTCTTGGTGAACTGAGCACCGTTTTCAAGACCCTGGGGCGACCTAAGCTGTGCAATATGGGGTCCCGGTGTCGGCCGAACACCTTGTGGTTTCAGGACATGACGGATCATTTGCCGAACTGGAATTTGAAAACCAGCTAGCCCAAGGGCCAGGGGGCTTCAAAATGCCTCTGTAGGGCCCACTGCACGCAGCACTTTTTTGGTCGTTTAGGAAGTACTGGCCTTTCCTGGTAACTAATTTCAAGCCTCCGGTGCCGGGCTGAATGGCCCTGGTTCGGCCAACTGCCTTGTTTAGGACAACTGGCCCTGACACTGGCCAGGCGAGTTGAACGATGCACCTGCTGCGGGGATCTAATTGCCTTACGAGGCCCAATGGTTCAGGTCTCTAGGCTTCGTGGAGACCAATTAGCTATGTTCTTAGTGGCAATGTCGCCTGGGGCCGATACCTTGTGATCCTGTGGTCGTGAACTGATTTAAACCGGGCTGCCCCAGTCGCGACCAAATTAACGCTGCTCAAGGGCCCGACAGCCCGCATCCTTTATTAGCAGATTTTGGAGTATGCTTGTACTGGTTGTAAGCACAGTTCAGCTCTGTCCCTAGCTGGCAATTGGGCCTGTGTTCGACCATGCTTGGGTCGGTCGGCGGCTACTTTGCGAACTTAAACCTTCAACGGCGGAACAACCGTAGCCCAGCGCAGGGGCCATCCTTCAGCTCTTAGGCCCACGCCGCAGTAATGAGTTTTTTTGGTGAGCTAGCCAGTTTCAGCACTTGGCACCTTAGTCTGGCATGGCCCGGGGTTGGGGCCCTGGTGGTTCGGATCACGCTCTGGTCATCTGCTCGGCAAACTTGAAACGGCAGCACAGGCCGGGAGCAACCAAGAGACTCACCAGCCAAAGGCCCGCTCTTTATGCATTTAGAAGATTGTCTACTGACAAGTAGATTTTAACTCTGGTGCCAGGCTTCAATTGGGCCTGGTCGGGCCAAAGCCCTGGTGGTTGGACCGCCTCACTTGGTTTTGAACTTGCCGGACTGGACCAAGGCTAGGAAGTCTACAAATCGCCCAGGCTAACCAAAGTGCCTTTTATGTCATCAACGCCCCGCAGTAATGAGCAATTAGAGGTTAGTCTTTAGTGTGAGCAAGCTCTTTTGCACTCTGGTGCGATAAGGTGGTATGGGGTCCGGGCGGACCACTGCTTTTTACGGCTTGCATCTCTGACCGTAGCGAATTAAACGGACCAGCCAGGATCCAATAGACTCTCTAGGCCCGCCGCCCACTTATGACAATTAGAATGGTTTACTCGTGAAGCCATTTAGCCTCCTGGGCGATTATGTGCATATGGTCCTGGGTCGGACACGCACTTGTTGACACGCCCTGCTACTTTGACTGACGCGAACTTAAACGCACCGCGCGGGAATCAAATCAGACGTAGGCCTGCCCGCCAGCATGATCGCATAGAATAGTTTTTCTGGTATAGCCAATTTCAGACTCGGTGCCGACTACCTGCAATAGGTCCCTGGGTGGACGATGCATTGGTTCGAACGCTGCCATTGCTATGCAATTAACGCGCCAGCGCGGGAGAGCTATCCAATAGACTCTACTCTAGGCCAACCGCACCTACAGAAAGTGGTTTATGTGAGCAGAGCTTTCAAGACCCTGTGCCGACCTTAGTCATGGCCTGTGTGGACACTTTTGGTTTTAGGATCAACTGGCCTCTGGCATCATCTTTGGACCTGTATCTGGCAGAACTTTGAAAACCGGACTGAGCCACCAGGGCTGCAGGGGAGAGCTCATCAAAATTCAGACCTCTAGCTGCTAAGGGGCCCGACAGTGGCCCTTTCAGTGTCCATTCAGTACAGGCCCACTGTGCAGTCAGCAGTGAGACAAAATTAGAGGTCTTATGGTACTTCTGGTTGAGGTAGAGCCACCAATTTTTCATGCACCTCCTGGGTGCCGGATTACGCTCTGCTGCGAATATGGGGTCCCTGGTGGGTTTGGGGACCGAACTGCACCTGTGTGGGTTTCAGGATCACTGGCCTCTGGCATCATCTTCGACCTGTAACTGGCAGAACTTAAAACCGGGCTGAGCCACCAAGGGCCCAGGGGAGAGCTCATCCAAAATTTCAGACCTCTAGCTGCTAAGGGGCCCAGACAGTGGCCCTTTTCAGTGTCCATTCAGTACGGCCCACTGTGCATCAGCAGCTGAGACAAGGTTAGAGTGTTTTTTACTCTGGTGAGCTAGAGCCACCAGATTTTTCAAGCACCTCCTGGGTGCCGACCTTAAGCTCTGGTGCAAATATGGGGTCCCTGGGGGTTCGGGGACCGAACTGCACCTTTGTGGGTTTCAGATCAACTGGCCTCTGGCATCATCTTTGGACCTGTAACTGGCAGAACTTTGAAAACCGGCTGAGCCTCCAAGGCCGCAGGGGAGAGCTCATCCAAAATTTCAGACCTCTAGCTGCTAAGGGGCCCGAACTGCACCGGCCCGGGCATCTCTTTTATTGAGCAGATTTTAGGAAGAGGTGACGTGCGTTTGTACTTCTGGTTGAGCTAGAGCCACATTCAGCACCTCCTGGGTGCCGACCTTAGGCTCTGTGCAAATATGGGTCCCTGGGTGGTTCGGGACCAACTGCACCTGTGTGGGTTCAGGATCAACTGCCTCTGGCATCATCTTGGACCTGTAACTGGCAGAACTTTAAAACCGGCTGAGCCACCAAGGCCGCAGGGGAGAGCTCATCCAAATTTCAGACCTCTAGCTGCTAGGGGCCCAACAGTGGCCCTTTTCAGTGTCCTTCAGTACAGGCCCCCTGTGCAGTCAGCAGCTGAGACAAAATTAGAGGTGTTTTTTTACTTCTGGTTGAGCTAGAGCCACCAGATTTTTCAAGCACCTCCTGGGTGCCGACCTTAACCTGGTGCAAATATGGGGTCCCTGGTGTTCGGGGACCGAACTGCACTGTGTGGGTTTCAGGATCAACTGGCCTCTGGCATCATCTTTGGACCTGTAACTGGCAGAACTTTAAACCGGGCGAGCCACCAAGGGCCGCAGGGGGAGCTATCCAAAATGTAGACCTCTAGCTGCTAAGGGGCCCAACTGCACCGGCCCGAGCATCTCTTTTTATTGAGCAGATTTTAGGAAGAAGTTACGTGCGTTTTACTTCTCGTTGAGCTAGAGCGATCAGATTTTTCAAGCACCTCCTGGGTGCCGACTTAAGGTCTGGTTGCAAATATGGGGTCCCTGGGTGGTTCGGGGACCAAACTGCACCTGTGTGGTTTCAGGATCAACTGGCCTCTGGCATCATCTTTGGACCTGTATCTGGCAGAACTTTGAAAACCGGCTGAGCCACCAAGGGCTGCAGGGGAGAGCTCATCAAAATTTCAGACCTCTAGCTGCTAAGGGGCCCAGACAGTGGCCCTTTTCAGTGTCCATTCAGTACAGGCCCACTGTGCAGTCAGCAGATGAGACAAAATTTAGAGGTCTTTATGGTACTTCTGGTTGAGCTAGAGCCACCAGACCTTTCATGCACCTACTGGGTGCCGACCTTAAGCTCTGGTGCAAATATGGGGTCCCTGGGTGGTTCGGGGACCGAACTGCACCTTGTGGGTTTCAGGATCAACTGGCCTCTGGCATCATCTTTGGACCTGTAACTGGCAGAACTTTGAAAACCGGGCTGAGCCACCAAGGGCCGCAGGGGAGAGCTAATCCAAAATGTAAGACCTCTAGCTGCTAAGGGGCCCAACTGCACCGCCCGAGCATCTCTTTTATTGAGCAGATTTTAGGAAGAAGTTACGTGCGTTCTTACTTCTCGTTGAGCTAGAGCGATCAGATTTTTCAAGCACCTCCTGGTGCCGACCTTAAGGTCTGGTGCAAATATGGGGTCCCTGGGTGTTCGGGGACCAAACTGCACCTGTGTTGGTTTTAGGATCAACTGGCCTCTGGCATCATCTTTGGACCTGTATCTGGCAGAACTTTGAAAACCGGACTGAGCCACCAAGGGCTGCAGGGAGAGCTCATCAAAATTTCAGACCTCTAGCTGCTAAGGGGCCCAGACAGTGGCCCTTTTCAGTGTCCATTCAGTACAGGCCCACTGTGCAGTCAGCAGCTGAGACAAAATTTAGAGGTCTTTATGGTACTTCTGGTTGAGGTAGAGCCACCAGACTTTTCATGCACCTCCTGGGTGCCGGGATTACGCTCTGCTGCGAATATGGGGTCCCTGGGTGGTTCGGGGACCGAACTGCACCTGTTTGGGTTTCAGGATCAACTGGCCTCTGGCATCATCTTTGGACCTGTAACTGGCAGAACTTTGAAAACCGGGCTGAGCCACCAAGGGCCGCAGGGGAGAGCTCATCCAAAATTTCAGACCTCTAGCTGTTAAGGGGCCCAGGCAGTGGCCCTTTTCATTGTCCATTCAGTACAGGCCCACTGTGCAATCAGCAGCTGAGACAAAAGTTAGAGGTTTTTTTTAGTTCTGGTTGAGCTAGAGCCACCAGATTTTTCAAGCACCTCCTGGGTGCCGACCCTATGCTCTGGTGCAAATATGGGGTCCCTGGGTGGTTCGGGGACCGAACTGCACCTGTGTGGGTTTCAGGATCAACTGGCCTCTGGCATCATCTTTGGACCTGTAACTGGCAGAACTTTGAAAACAGGGCTGAGCCACCAAGGGCCGCAGGGGAGAGCTCATCCAAAATGTCAGACCTCTAGCTGCTAAGGGGCCCAGACAGTGGCCCTTTTCAGTGTCCATTCAGTACAGGCCCACTGTGCAGTCAGCAGCTGAGACAAAATTTAGAGGTCTTTATGGTACTTCTGGTTGAGTAGAAGCCACCAGATTTTTCATGCACCTTCTGGGTGCCGGTCTTAAGCTCTGCTGCGAATATGGGGTCCCTGGGTGGTTCGGGGACCGAACTGCACCTGTGTGGGTTTCAGGATCAACTGGCCTCTGGCATCATCTTTGGACCTGTAACTGGCAGAACTTTGAAAACCGGGCTGAGCCACCAAGGGCCGCAGGGGAGAGCTAATCCAAAATGTAAGACCTCTAGCTGCTAAGGGGCCCGAACTGCACCGGCCCGGCATCTCTTTTTATTGAGCAGATTTTAGGAAGAGGTGAGGTGCGTTTGTACTTCTGGTTGAGCTAGAGCCACCAGATTTTTCAAGCCCCTCCTGGGTGCCGACCTTAAGCTCTGGTGCAAATATGGGGTCCCTGGGTGGTTCGGGGACCGAACTGCACCTGTGTGGGTTTCAGGATCAACTGGCCTCTGGCATCATCTTTGGACCTGTAACTGGCAGAACTTTGAAAACCGGGCTGAGCCACCAAGGGCCACAGGGGAGAGCTCATCCAAAATTTCAGACCTCTAGCTGCTAAGGGGCCCAGACAGTGGCCCTTTTCAGTGTCCATTCAGTACAGGCCCACTGTGCAGTCAGCAGCTGAGACAAAGTTAGAGGTGTTTTTTTATTTCAAGTTGAGCTAGAGCCATCAGATTTGTCAAGCACCTCCTGGGTGCCGACCTTAAGGTCTGGTGCAATATGGGGTCCCTGGGAGGTGCGGGGACCAAACTGCACCTGTGTGGGTTTTCAGATCAACTGGCCTCTGGCATCATCTTTGGACCTGTATCTGGCAGAACTTTGAAAACCGGGCTGAGCCACCAAGCGCTGCAGGGGAGAGCTCATCCAAAATTTCCGACCTCTCGCTGCTAAGGGGCCCGAACTGCACCGGCCCGGGCATCTCTTTTTATTGAGCAGATTTTAGGAAGAGGTGACGTGCGTTTGTACTTCTGGTTGAGCTATATAGATATATATAGATAGAAGGATAGATAGATGGAAGGATGGATAGATAGATAGGAGGAATGATAGATGGAAGGAAGGATATATAGTTAGATAGAAGGACAGATAGAAGGAAGGATAGGATGAGAGCGAAGGATAGATAGATAGAAGATAGCTATCGATAGATAGTCTATCTCATGCGCTCGCTCGCTCGCTCGCTCGCTCGCTCGCTCGTCGCTGCTCGCTCGCCGGCTCGCTCGCACGGCGCTCGCTCCTCGCCCGGCTGCTCGCTGCCGGCCGCTGCCGGCCCCCGGCCGGCCGGCCGTCGCCGGCCGGCCGGCTCTCTCGCCGCCCTGCTGCCCAGGCTCGCTCGGCCGGCCGTGCTCGCGGCCCCTCGCTCGCCGGCTCGCTCGCTCGCCGGCTCTCCCCCCCCCCCCCCCCCCCCCCCCCCCCCCCCCCCCCCCCCCCCCCCCCCCCCCCCCCCCCCCCCCCCCCCCCCCCCCCCCCCCCCCCCCCCCCCCCCCCCCCCCCCCCCCCCCCCCCCCCCCCCCCCCCCCCCCCCCCCCCCCCCCCCCCCCCCCCCCCCCCCCCCCCCCCCCCCCCCCCCCCCCCCCCCCCCCCCCCCCCTTTTTTTTTTTTTTTTTTTTTTTTTTTTTTTTTTTTTTTTTTTTTTTTTTTTTTTTTTTTTTTTTTTTTTTTTTTTTTTTTTTTTTTTTTTTTTTTTTTTTTTTTTTTTTTTTTTTTTTTTTTTTTTTTTTTTTTTTTTTTTTTTTTTTTTTTTTTTTTTTCGCTCCTTCTATCTATCTCTCCTTACCTATCTCATCTATCCTTCCTATCTCTATCTGTCCTTCTCTACTACAGCTATCTATCGATCCTTCCTTCCTCTCTCCTTCATCCTCCTACTCTCTCATCTCCCTGCCACATTCCGCCTCCATCTATCCATCCTTCTATCTATATCCTCTCTATATCGCCTCGACATTATCATCAAGTCACCCAAGACAACGCACGTCACCTCTTCCAAATCTGCTCAATAAAAAGAGATGCCCGGCCGGTGCAGTTCGGGCCCCTTAGCAGCGAGGTCGGAAATTTTGGATGAGCTCTCCCCTGCAGCCTTGGGTGGCTCAGCCCGGTTTTCAAAGTTCTGCCAGATACAGGTCCAAAGATGATCCAGAGGCCAGTTGATCCGAAACCCACACAGGTGCAGTTTGGTCCCCGCACCTCCCAGGGACCCCATATTTGCACCAGACCTTAAGGTCGGCACCCAGGAGGTGCTTGACAAATCTGATGGCTCTAGCTCAACTTGAAATAAAAAAACACCTCTAACTTTTGTCTCAGCTGCTGACTGCACAGTGGGCCTGTACTGAATGGACACTGAAAAGGGCCACTGTCTGGGCCCCTTAGCAGCTAGAGGTCTGAAATTTTGGATGAGCTCTCCCCTGTGGCCCTTGGTGGCTCAGCCCGGTTTTCAAAGTTCTGCCAGTTACAGGTCCAAAGATGATGCCAGAGGCCAGTTGATCCTGAAACCCACACAGGTGCAGTTCGGTCCCCGAACCACCCAGGGACCCCATATTTGCACCAGAGCTTAAGGTCGGCACCCAGGAGGGGCTTGAAAAATCTGGTGGCTCTAGCTCAACCAGAAGTACAAACGCACCTCACCTCTTCCTAAAATCTGCTCAATAAAAAGAGATGCCCGGGCCGGTGCAGTTCGGGCCCCTTAGCAGCTAGAGGTCTTACATTTTGGATTAGCTCTCCCCTGCGGCCCTTGGTGGCTCAGCCCGGTTTTCAAAGTTCTGCCAGTTACAGGTCCAAAGATGATGCCAGAGGCCAGTTGATCCTGAAACCCACACAGGTGCAGTTCGGTCCCCGAACCACCCAGGGACCCCATATTCGCAGCAGAGCTTAAGACCGGCACCCAGAAGGTGCATGAAAAATCTGGTGGCTCTACCTCAACCAGAAGTACCATAAAGACCTCTAAATTTTGTCTCAGCTGCTGACTGCACAGTGGGCCTGTACTGAATGGACACTGAAAAGGGCCACTGTCTGGGCCCCTTAGCAGCTAGAGGTCTGACATTTTGGATGAGCTCTCCCCTGCGGCCCTTGGTGGCTCAGCCCTGTTTTCAAAGTTCTGCCAGTTACAGGTCCAAAGATGATGCCAGAGGCCAGTTGATCCTGAAACCCACACAGGTGCAGTTCGGTCCCCAAACCACCCAGGGACCCCATATTTGCACCAGAGAATAGGGTCGGCACCCAGGAGGTGCTTGAAAATCTGGTGGCTCTAGCTCAACCAGAACTAAAAAAACACCTCTAACTTTTGTCTCAGCTGCTGATTGCACAGTGGGCCTGTACTGAATGGACAATGAAAGGGCCACTGCCTGGGCCCCTTAACAGCTAGAGGTCTGAAATTTTGGATGAGCTCTCCCCTGCGGCCCTTGGTGGCTCAGCCCGGTTTTCAAAGTTCTGCCAGTTACAGGTCCAAAGATGATGCCAGAGGCCAGTTGATCCTGAAACCCAAACAGGTGCAGTTCGGTCCCCGAACCACCCAGGGACCCCATATTCGCAGCAGAGCGTAATCCCGGCACCCAGGAGGTGCATGAAAAATCTGGTGGCTCTACCTCAACCAGAAGTACCATAAAGACCTCTAAATTTCGTCTCAGCTGCTGACTGCACAGTGGGCCTGTACTGAATGGACACTGATAAGGCCACTGTCTGGCCCCTTAGCAGCTAGAGGTCTGAATTTTGGATGAGCTCTCCCCTGCGGCCCTGGTGGCTCAGCCCGGTTTTCAAAGTTCTGCCAGTTACAGGTCCAAAGATGATGCCAGAGGCCAGTTGATCCTGAAACCCACACAGGTGCAGTTCGGTCCCCGAACCACCCAGGACCCCATATTTGCACCCGAGCTAATGCCCGGCACCCAGGAGGTGCATGAAAATCTGGTGGCTTAGCTCAACCAGAAGTACAAAACCTCTCAACTTTCTCAAATCTGCTGAATGAAAGGAGCCGACTGATGGCTGAGGGCCACTGTTCGGGCCCCTTAGCAGCTAGAGGTCTTAAATTTTGGATGAGCTCTCCCCTGCGGCCCTTGGAGGCTCAGCGTGGTTTTCAAAGTTCTGCCAGTTACAGGTCCAAAGATGATGCCAGAGGCCAGTTGATCCTGAAACCCACAAAGGTTCAGTTCGGTCGCCGAACCACCCAGGGACCCCATATTTGCACCAGAGCTTAAGGTCGGCACCCAGGAGGTGCTTGAAAAATCTGGTGGCTCTAGCTCAACCAGACGTAAAAAAACACCTCTAACCTTTGTCTCAGCTGCTGACTGCACAGTGGGCCTGTACTGAATGGACACTGAAAAGGGCCACTGTCTGGGCCCCTTAGCAGCTAGAGGTCTGAATTTTGGATGAGCTCTCCCCTGCGGCCCTTGGTGGCTCAGCCCGGTTTTCAAAGTTCTGCCAGTTACAGGTCCAAAGATGATGCCAGAGGCCAGTTGATCCTGAAACCCACACAGGTGCAGTTCGGTCCCCGAACCACCCAGAGACCCCATATTTGCTCCAGTGCTTAAGGTCGGCACCCAGGAGGGCATGAAAATCTGGTGGCTCTACCTCAACCAGAAGTACCATAAGACCTCTAATTTTGTCTCAGCTGCTGACTGCACAGTGGGCCTGTACTGAATGGACACTGAAAGGGCCACTGTCTGGGCCCCTTAGCAGCTAGAGGTCTGAAATTTTTGATGAGCTCTCCCCTGCAGGCCCTTGGTGGCTCAGTCCGGTTTTCAAAGTTCTGCCAGTACAGGTCCAAAGATGATGCCAGAGGCCAGTTGATCCTGAAACCAACACAGGTGCAGTTTGGTCCCCGAACCACCCAGGGACCCCATATTTGCACCAGACCTTAAGGTCGGCACCCAGGAGGTGCTTGAAAATCTGATCGCTCTAGCTCAACAGAAGTAAGAACCACTTAACTTCTTCCTAATCTGCTCAATAAAAGAATCTGGGCCGGTGCAGTTTGGGCCCCTTAGCAGCTAGAGGTCTTACATTTTGGATTAGCTCTCCCCTGCGGCCCTTGGTGGCTCAGCCCGGTTTTCAAAGTTCTGCCAGTTACAGGTCCAAAGATGATGCCAGAGGCCAGTTGATCCTGAAACCCACACAGGTGCAGTTCGGTCCCCGAACCCCCAGGGACCCCATATTTGCACCAGAGCTTAAGGTCGGCACCCAGAGGTGCTGAAATCTGGTGGCTCTACGCTCAACCAGAAGTACAAACACCTCTAATTTTGTCTCATCTGCTGACTGCACAGTGGGCCTGTACTGAATGGACCACTGAAAGGGCCACTGTCTGGGCCCCTTAGCAGCTAGAGGTCTGAAATTTTGGATGAGCTCTCCCCTGCGGCCCTTGGTGGCTCAGCCCGGTTTTCAAAGTTCTGCCAATAGGTCCAAAGATGATGCCAGAGGCCAGTTGATCCTGAAACCCACACAGGTGCAGTTCGGTCCCCGAACCACCCAGGGACCCCATATTTGCACCAGAGCCTTAAGGTCGGCACCCAGGAGGTGCTGAAAAATCTGTGGCTCTAGCTCAACCAGAAGTAAAACGCACGTAACCTCTTCCTAAAATCTGCTCAATAAAAGAGATGCCGGGCCTGTGCAGTTGGGCCCCTTAGCAGCTAGAGGTCTTAATTTTGGATGAGCTCTCCCCTGCGGCCCTTGGGCTCAGCCCGGTGTTTCAAAGTTCTGCCAGTTACAGGTCCAAAGATGATGCCAGAGGCCAGTTGATCCTGAAACCCACACAGGTTCAGTTCGGTCCCGAACCACCCAGGGACCCCATATTTGCACCAGAGCTTAAGGTCGGCACCCAGAGGTGCTTGAAAATCTGGTGGCTCTAGCTCAACCAGAACGTACAAAAACACCTCTAATCTTTGTCTCAGCTGCTGACTGCACAGTGGGCCTGTACTGAATGGACACTGAAAAGGGCCACTGTCTGGGCCCCTTAGCAGCTAGAGGTCTGAATTTTGGATGAGCTCTCCCCTGCGGCCCTTGGTGGCTCAGCCCGTTTTCAAGTT
>VCHM03000607.1:0-11111 GCA_006182925.3 Reinhardtius hippoglossoides
GGAAATTATTGAATCTAACTGTACTATTCTGAAATGTAACAAAATCATTCTGTTCTTTCTTAACAATGCTCGAAGTTCAGTTGGAATGACCTAAAAAACATCACTATATGAATTCTATGTAATGTTTGTCTGCCTGATACCAGGAAACATCTGTTAGTTTTCACATAGATGTCCTTGCAACTATTTGATGTTCAGTCTAATGTCTATACATTCAGGAGAGGAGGAGGCATTTTGCCTCCTATCTGACATGGTCCCACCACTGAACACGTCATGCTCGCGTGGTGTCGGAAGATGACGTGGTGACCTTCAGCTGTGCATTTAAGCCAGCACATCGCTAGGCCAAATTGCCAGACCTTCGATACTTGCAGTGGTGTTGAAGGTTCTGTCCCACTTGGCCAAGTGTTAGCTCAGAAACTCTGTTTGTGTTCAACTCTATTCTCTGTAAATTGTGTTTCTTGACCATTAATTAAATTCTTTGATATCATTGAATTGATCACTCTGTCTGATGGTCTATTTCCTCACCAGGGAATTAAATCCAAAATTCCCAGCACAAATGGCGACGAGGATGGGATTGGACGTGTAATATGGACTCCAACAGACGGACGGAAGGCCAAAAACTAAAAGAGATTCCTCCCCAAGGGTGAGAAGCTGTCGTCCAGCGGAGCCCAGATTACCGATCCAATCTCAAGGACTGCACTGCGAAAAACACACGGTGAGGCAACTCGAGAGGATTTTAGCACAAACAGAGTCTCGTCAAATAATCAGAGTAACAAATACCTCACAAACAGGAACAATTTTTGTCGTGTTATTCGGAACTGATGCATGCAGCACTATCTGAGTAGTGTCGCACGAGTACAGATAACACAGAGGACAATCCTGGGTTGATTGACAGACGTGTCATAGTTATGCTGTAATATTAACAGAAGTCTGTGCGCATCAGGTGATTGTGGCAGTCATTGTGCGTGCTATTGTACTCTTTGGTTAATACAAGTAGACAGATAACTAGAGATGGGCAACGTTCATCTTAAAGAGGCGGCAAATGCAGCCGGGGGGGATTTGTCACCACTGTGTAAACTCATGTCAGAGCAATATCCTGGCAGCTTGGATCAGATACAGGTATGGACCAAATTAGGGTTCCCCGCTAAAGGAAGCCTGAGTGAGAGCCAACTTAAGCAACTAAAGACACAACTGAAGAGGTTGGAGGTGAGTAGTTCATTCCAGCACGCAGCTCTTCCCAAATGGAGACAGAAAAAGAATGTGATTTTTAAAGCAGACTGGCAGGCATTTAACATGTGGAAACGTGAGGCAGAGAAAAGGGAAAATCTGAGATTAAGAGCATTTAATGCACTGAAAACTACAGAACCTGTTAAAACAGAAAAATGCATGCAACCTATTAATTCTCAAACACTTTACCCCTGTCTTTCTGAGTGTCTGAGGGATCCGGACCTGGACTCCGCCCCCCCTGCTCCTCCACCATACGTCACTCAACAGAGAGGTCCCTACACGCCTGTTGTAACCCGCCAGCGAGCCCAGCAGAGGTTATCTGAAATCCGAGACGAGAGACACACTACTGCAGCTGTAGCCACCATGCCCATGGTGGAAGTGGCAGGAGGCAGAGGACCAATACTGGTGTTCAGACCCTGGTCAGAGGCCGATGTGGCAGAAGCAATGAATTATATCTGCAACCCCAAAGACAATCTTATCAAGTGGCAGACTGATCTGCTGCAGTTTATCAGAGAATTTCGACCCGCCATGTTTGAGATAAGACGCCTAATGAACAAAACTCTCACAAATGACTATCATAGTATCCAGAGTGTGTTTAACACTGTGAGAATGACTGCTCGATTGGAGAACCCAGACTTTGGACACAGAGATAACGCTGATTTTAGAAATGCGATTGAGGCCCTTGTTGACATAGTGAGGGAAAAATTCCCCCTGAGAATGAACCTGTCGAACATTACCAGCATGACACAGAAACCACCAGAGTCATGCAGTTCATTTCTGGCACGCCTGACGTCAGCTTTCGACACACACAGTGGCCTCACCCGACCCGACCCGATGGGAAGACAACCTCTCGAGCCTTATGAAGTCCATCTTAAAGAACATTTCCTGAGCAGAATGAAACCTGAACTAGCACTGAGGATAACGAAATTCTGTGTAACTTGGAAAACCTGCCCGCTCGCTGAGATCTTGCAGTATGCAGAACACGCTGAGGAGGAGCTGCTCAGCACAGATGAGCAAAGAAAACAAGGCAGGCAAAGGAGGTTGGAAGACGCACAGCTGTCCATGATCAATGTATGTGCAAACATGTCCCCACAACCCTTCCAAGGCCAACCCAGAAGGGGCAGAGGTCGCGGTAGAAATCGTGGCGGGGGCAGATTCAACTCGACCCCTGGTGGCAATGATCCGGATGTGTGTTTCTGCTGCGGAAGGCGGGGACACTGGCAAGCAGAATGCCCGAGGCGACAGGGACAAAGACCAATCTTCTCAAAATCTGACTGAGGGGAGAGCGGGGAGGGCTGGACCCCAGAGATGGATATCCCCTCCTCAGAGACACAGGTAACGCACCCTACACCCACTCAAACACAATATTTAGCTATTATACCTGAACAAACACCAATTTTGAAATTCACCATGTATACTATCACTGAAGGATATAAGAAATTTCCACAATTAACTCTGATGATTTCTAATCATCCTGTGACTTTCTTGATAGACTCTGGTGCTACGAGCTCAGTTTTAAGAAAAGATGCTTTGTCCCAACCTCCCAAAGAAAGTGGTAAAACAGTTTTCACAATGGGATCCAGCGGTGTCCCTGTTTCAGAGAGCTGCTCGGTTCCACTGAAATGTGAATTGGATGATCAGATGATAAAACACTCTATCCTAGTATCAAAAAACTGTCTGGTAAATTTGCTGGGGAGAGATTTGATGTGTCACTTTGTCATTACACTTTGCTCAACACCAGAGGGTATCAAGGTATTGAAAAGAACTGAAGTCCCAGATTTTCAAATGTTTAAATACAGTCCCAGTGCACTGTTATATGCATATGAGTGGAATTTCATCAACAGTGATGTCGCTTCCACAGCCCAACATCTCATTGATTTCACACGATCTCATGTCTTACACACTACACATTTCATGTCACCAGATTCACTACATTGCACATCTCATGTAAGTGTAGGGCCAGATAGAAGGTACGAGGAAGTGTGGTTTGATAAGGAGAAAGAATCAGAAAAATTGATTTTAAAGCATGTGTATTGGTCGGAAGAGGCTGCTGCTGTGACTTCTCTCCTCCTCTCAGGAAAAGGTGTTTCTTGGCTCCACCCCTCACGTATCATTGGCTAAGCCATTACACTGGCAGTGGCAGGACCTAGGCCCGTGGCCGCAGCATTGTCTCAGTCTTCAGGATTTCGAACCGGTTGCGGGGGATCCCACAAAAGAATATAGCGCTGGGGGTAATGTACATAGGACCACAGTAACAAATACTGTGTTGGTTCAAAGGTCAATGGAGCTCATAGAGGAGCATGCACAGCACACAGATTTGTTCCCACTCACAGGAGCGGACCAAATCCCTGTGCTGTCTCAGGTGCCATCTTCATTGTGGTCCGCTCATAAATATGATGTCGGGCTCATAACGGGGGCGACACCCTTGGTAGTGCATCCTGTAGTAGAAAAATGAACTAAGGTTGCTAAACTATTTTGTATTTGGAAGTAATTTGTTGCAGCATGGTCTAAAGACTTTTATGACCTATATCAACAACTACAATCAAACTGTCCAAATGCTTTATGACTTGAGCTATTTTATGGTCTGAACTGTTTGTGACTTGAAAACTGCAAGGCCATTTGCTGTCTAATTACCCATTTGTGTGTCTGCTTATCTCCTTGGGAAACACATGTAGATCTGTTACTTGTGTTTAGATTGTCTCTCTCCCGCGCCTACAGTCTGAACTGGTTCTGAGAGACAGCCTTACTCCTCCTATATAAGATGTTTGCATTTGAGTGTCCTGCATCTTCACTCTGAGATCCTTGTGACCCTCTGTGTTGATCCTTTCTGCAGAAAGCCCCTATTAAAATACACGTGGATAACTTTGGTGTTTCCAGCCTCTTGTATCTCCAGATTTCCATCACAATCCTAAATCTGAATATAGGCCGTGCCTCAAACAATATCCGCTTAAGCAAGAAGCCATCGATGGAATAACACCAGTATTTGAAGCGCTGTTAAAAGCAGGCATAATTGTGCCCTGCAACGATTCACCTGTACGCACGCCCATTTTTCCAGTTAAAAAAATCAGAGAAGAAGGTGTCATGGGAATTTCTGTAAAGTCAAGCACAAGTCATACAGTTGTCTCTTGGTAAGTTTAATTCACACCTGCAGGTGGACTCAGAGTACAAATCACCAGAAGGACATTATACAATGAGCAAAGACTTAGAGGAGAATGAACATCTTTATACACTACAAGCCCCTCCCTAAGAGGAGCAAAAGGTTTATCAATCAGCTTCTTTGATCTCTGATCAGGGTGTGCAGACGTCCTGTCTCTGTAGTGACCTCTTTCATGTTCCATCTGTCCCAGAGATCCCTTATCTTCATTTACAAGACAAAAGACCCCCTTCTGTATACATGTAAGAAATCCCTGCACCCTTCCACTCAAGCGCCTTGAGTGACCCCTGCAGTGAGCATCTTGCCAGGTGTCACACAGAGGGAGAGAAGCCATAAACATTCATTACCTTAAGCAACACTTGTATAGATACGTTAACCCATGGGAACCACATCTGTTCACTCATCCTTCAACATAGATGTCTCTTTCGTTTATATTATAACACAAATGTTAAAACTGCCAATACAATCCCCCCTTTGAGCCTAAAAGGCTCAACATCCTTTAAACATTGTTATATCATCTCATCATCCTGGAAGGGAAAAGAATAGGATAAATGCATTTGACAAATCCACCACAGAAAACCATTTACTTTCCGATGGAACCTGTGAAAGAATAGTATTAGGTTTTGGAACATTCGGTGCACGAGCCTGGATTGCAGCATTCACAGCTTGCAAGTCTTGCACAAATCTCCATGCTTGTGGTTGTCCAGCTTCCTTCATTTTCTTTACAGGAAAAATAGGTGTACGAACAGGAGATTTATCACATGGAACTATCACTCCAGCCTTTAAAAGAGATTCAAAAACTGGTTTAATACCTTCCACTGCTTCCTTTTTCAATGGATATTGATTTTGACATGGCCTATATGATGATTTAGGTATTATTACTATTGGGTCTGCACCTTTGATCAAACCCACATCATATTTGTGCTCAGCCCACAGACATGACGGTACCTGTTTCAATTCAGGAATGTCATTTATGTTTAGCACAAAACTGGATCCTTCATCTATCATATCAAGAGGTTCTCCTACTTGTGGTGTATGTTTAACATTGACAAAATCTATATCAGGAATGAGTTCAACACTCCTGATTGCATTTATCACTGCAGGAAATCTCCTGCGATTCACCTTCAAACCTCTGTGAAAATCAATATTAGGATCAGATGTTTTCTCCCATCCCGTAGCCGCGTTACACCTTTTAGTCCATGGTTCCAAATCCTTCCATTCTTTTTGTCTGGGTTTGATTAGTGGAACATGGGGATCAGAATTTGACATTTTAAACAAATCCTGTGTGATTGAGTCAGTCAGAGCTACTGATACTACACAGTGATCATTGTTCCAGTATAGCCAATTCAACCTGAGTTTGTCTTTACCCTGGCCTTCTCTATACCAATCTTTCTCAAACACATGATCTGCTCCAACAGAGATGTGTGCTGTACAATGTAAGCTTTGTGTTGTCATAACATCTGTAAATACATCTGTAGTAAGTGCCTCTGCCTCTTGCAGGAGGATGCTATTTACAGAAGTGAGAGCAGAGTCTGGAATCCTCCATTGATATGCATATATCAAATCCTCTTTACCATACTTCACAAATGCTGATGTTTGTGGAACTCTAGTTACAACTATACCTTGTGATGTTGAGATTAACATAATGCCCAATGAACACATCAAATCTCTACCCATAAGATTTACCGGACACCGTGGTGACAACAAAAATGAATGTTTAAAATTCCCTTCAACCTCATCATGACAAGACAATGGTACAGTATATCTCTCTGTCACTGTAGTACCTGTTGCTCCAATCGTTCTGAGATATCTGGCACTCATTTTTGGAGTAATATCAAACTCTACACATTTAATGACTGATTCCGTGGCCCCTGAATCTACCAAAAATGTGATGTCTTTACCACTCACTGTAATCGTATGTTCTGGCATTTGTTTGTATGCATCATGTGAATATTTAGCATATAGCTCAATGAGCCTCCCTTTATTAATCTCCTGTTCAAACTCACAATGATTATCAGTCTTTTTACTCATCTGTTCTGTATCCAACATTATCTTACATGGTGTGTGTGTGTCAGTGTTCTTACGATAGTGATGTGAAAGTTGAAACTCTTCCTCCATCTCAGCGTCCGTACCAGACACATCCTTCACCGTCCCCAGCTCCACCGCTAGTCAATCGCACTGTGTGCGCTTCTTCTCAGGGCACTCCCTTGCCCAATGTCCCATTTTACCACAGTTGAAACAAGCGCCACTTCTTTCCCGTCCTTTAATTCCCCTCCATCGACCTCTTCCGCGCCCGCGGGCTTGTGTTTCATACGCCGCCAGCTGTGCCATCTGTAGTTTCTCTGTAAATTCAGAACTTGTTTTCTTTCTCCTACTGTTAACGAGTTTCTCAGCATGAATGGCATGTAACTCGACTGTCCCGAGAGTCGCAGACTCCCATGCGATGCAGCTTACTTGCACCATCTCACTAATCTCCAGTCTGATGCCATGGATGAAGCGATCCCTCAAGTGAGCTTCCCACGGGGTGATAGGATTCTGTCCCCCCATAGCATTAGGCTTCTCGAGGCCACTGTTTGCAGTGTGTACCTCTGAGAGCCTGTGGAGATAGTCGGTTACAGTCTCATTTTCACCTTGTTTACATACCGAAATTTTACTCATGTCCATTCTTGCAGGAAAAGCATCTCTTATTTCGTTACACAGGTTAGTTATAAAGTTTCTATACTCATCGTTATCAGCATGATTCCATTGCGAATTTACCAATCTCCGCTCTCGTGCGGGGAACACTCCCGTCACTTTGGAATATTGCATCCCCATCTGAGTCATCAACAGTCTCTGCAGTTCAGTACTCGTTGGTTTAAACTGTTGGCAAAAAGCTTCTAATTGCACTGCATACTGTGTTCCCCCACTTACCACTTGTGGGAGAAATGAAATAGTAGATTCTTTCATTTCGGTGAATGTCCATGGTCTGTAAATTAACTGAGTGTTTCCATCTCCCGCGGCCACTTCCACCATCGGTGCTTGCACTATTTCTTTTTTGCCGTACTTTGTACCTTTTCGGGTGTGCTGCGGAGTGTGTGCTGCTACCCATGGAGTGCTATACGCTGGAGGCCCATCTGTCCCCTCCGCTGCAACGGGGTCGAGGCTTGGATAGAGGTGAGGGACGGGTGGAACTGGCGCCTGCGCTGTGTGCAGCGGTTGTAACTGATCGTTCGGCTGGTCACCATGCTGCACAGCTGCTCGCTGTGGGTCTCCTCTCGGCGGAGCTGAGTCCAGTTCAGGATCTAGTCGGAGAAACTGAGACTTGGAGATATTATCAGTCCCTGCCTTCTGCTTTCTATCTCTGATATTTGCTTCCGTTACCCAACATTCATACGCTCCCCAATTTGGGACAAACACTATTACCTTCTTCTTCCCACTTCGTTCATCTTCTTTACTTCGTTCTTCTTTCACAAGCAGTTTAATTCTGAGTTGTTCCAACTGTTTCAAACTTAAACTTCCCGTGCTTGGAAAACCACAATCTTCCACCCATACACCGAATTGTTCAATGGCACATTTGCCGTATTTTGTTACCATATACTGAACATTAGAGGAAGAAAGCTGAGCTGAATCTACAGAATCTTTCCCCCTCTCTTCTTTACTTAAGTTTTTACCCATTTTTATTCAATAGGTTATCTCAAACTCTATAACTCGACTCCCTCCTTTTTTTTATATAGCGTTACTTTATGGACCCCAGTCCTACTGATATGGGAGAAGAGTTTATTTATTTATTTTTATTTTTTTTATTTGAGTTTTGTTTTAAGATTATTTTCTTTTATTATTAGTTGTAACAAACCCAATTCTATCTCTTACGTAATTACTTTACGTAATAGGAGGGTTTAAGAAAACCCTCTCTCTCTCCCCTTTTTTTAAATTTTTTTATTTATCTATTTTTATTTTGCTTAATTCATTTCTAAATACCCTGCCTGCATCATAATACTTCCAGAGAATTTTCATTCAAACCTTCTAGACTCACTTCTCTTCAGTACTACGCATACAGGTCTTATATTTGAAATACTATTACTCATATTATGATAATAGTTATAATATCATGAGCCCGACGTCAGAGCCCAATCTTACAAGTGTGTTTAAGTTAATAAACACTCCATATATTTATACTTATATATTTGCACTAGTTAAACATTTTAATCTTTTTCTAAAAATTACAAACCGGAAGCTTCACTGGGTTCTACACCGATTTTAAAAATCTCGCCATGCAGACATATCCCTTTTTAACCTTTGACCTTTCTTCTAAAGATCGAAACCCGAATTCTACTTACCAGAAGACACTGTTGCTTGCCGTACTTGGTTCGCCAGATCACTTCAGTGAGAGTACTCCCGGTTCTCCAGCATCAAGCCCCACTTCTCCAAACTGTTTAGGGAGGTTGAGGTCAGAGTATTAGACTCTTTGCGCATTTGTCACCTTTCAGCAATGAGATCCAGAGCGTCCTCTCACACGAGTGATCCTGCCGGCAACAGCCAAATTGTCATGGGAATTTCTGTAAAGTCAAGCACAAGTCATACAGTTGTCTCTTGGTAAGTTTAATTTCCACCTGCAGGAGGACTCAGAGTACAAATCACAAGCAGGACATTATACAATGAGCACAGGGCATCAGGAGAATCAGATCTTTATACATTACAAGCCCCTCCCCAAGATGAGCAAAAGGTTTCTCAATCAGCTTCTCTGATCTCTGCTCAAGGAGAGGAGACTTCCTGTCTCCGTAGTGTCCTCTTTCATGTTCCATCTGTTCCATCTGTCCCAAAGATCCCGTATCTTCATTTACAGGACAAAAGACCCCCCTCTGTACACAAATAAGAAATCCCTGCACCCTTCCCCTCAAATGCCTTGAGGGACCCCTGCAGTGAGCATCTTGCCAGGTGTCACACAGAGAGAGAGAGCCATAAACATTTATTACCTTGAGCAACACTTGTATTTCTACTTCAAACCATGGGAACCACATCTGTTACTCATCCTTAAACATAGATGTCTCCTCCGTCTATATTATAACAGAAATGTTAAAACTGCCAATACAGTGTCTATGGTTGAGTGATCTTCTTGGGAAAAAAGTTTCCAACCTTAACCTCCCCATTAGGACGGGTGAGATGCAGGGACCGAGACCCGAGCCCGGATCGTCTCAGCGCTGCGATCTATCTGGTGAGGATCTGAGATTTCAGGTGTATTTTTATTTTATTTTTCTACCAATAAACATAGTGTTACGAAGAAGTTGGTCGAAGAGGATTGGATCCTCCAGTCGGGTGAAAGACCCCGCAAATTTTTAACCAAGGTTTACTAGAAACCTGGAGGGTAGACTGACGAGGTACCTTAAAAAAAGAGTTTGTTAAATAACACGACCACAGAGAGGACATAATACTGAGTTGTATTTGCATTGTGTGAAACAAGTCTCTAAAAAGCGCGCTATATAGAGAACGTCTTTACGGCACTATGATTCATGTTGGTTAGGATTTTTTGAAAGTGTATTAAAAAAAAAAAAGAGAGTTTCGACTGCAACCACAGAGAGGACATAATACTGAGTTGTATTTGCATTGTGTCAGGCAACTCACCAAAAGCGTGCTATATAGAGAATTTCTTTACGGCACTATGATTCATTTTGGTCAGGATTTTTTTTAAGGTGTGTTTTTTTTTTTTTTTAAAGAAAAAAAAAAGGTGACAAATTCAGAAATTACCAAAGAGTTAGTAAAAGGAAATTACTATTGGTTATATTGTATTAGGGATATTACAATATTTTGAGGATATTAGTATTACTGAGTTTAGACCAAGTTAGTAAAAGGAAATTACTATTGGTTATATTGTACAAGGGATATTACAATATTTTGAGGATACTAGTATTACTGAGTTTCCTATTTGCTCCTTACGAAAGCGTTTTGGAGATTGATTGAAGACTTAAGGTAACTAATACTTAATAATAAAAAAATTTTTAATTAAAACAATTTAAAGATTTGGATAATGGAACTGATCTGAGTAATCCTAATATGAACATCATGTGAAGGAACGGTGGTGACACAGCACTAAGTCTGATACAAGTGTGAATGAAAGAATGTGGGTTTCCAACTGGGGGGTGTTTTAGTATAAGGCAGCTACAACAGCTGAAACTGAAGCTAGAGGAGAAAGAAAAAGTAAGTCAGGCCAGAAAAGTAAATCTTAAATTTCAGGCAGATAGGAAGGTATGTGGAATGTGGTTAGAAGAATTGCATCAAAGGGACAGAAAACACACACTGGCAGGGACAGATAACACCTCACAAATGTCTCAGTGTCTCAAAATGCAGGTTTCCGACCTCGACTCTTCCCCGCCGAGAAGACGACAACCAGACAACACCAAACTCCACCAGAATCAGATGTTCCACAGGCAGGAGCCCAGGCTCCACAACAACCTTTTCCAGCTAAAAAATTCCCGACCGCAACTCCTCTTTTCCCTCCACCCCCCCCCCCCAAAACAAAGGGGCAATATGGACTGGGACGGATCCCGCCCAAATCACGATGGTTAAGTGACCGATGTTCCCGCCTGTTAAAAGTACAGGCATAATGGGATCGGAAGAACTTAATAAAAAAACTGCCGTTGATCGAAAAGTAAAAAAAACATAAAAAAAAGAAGAAAAAAAGAAAGATGATCTGCATAAAGCGTCACTGACAAAGTCAGAGTTTTTTCGGGCGCAAAAAATTTAAAAGGGAAAGGGGGGG
>VCHM03000608.1:0-11097 GCA_006182925.3 Reinhardtius hippoglossoides
CTTTCTAAGTAATTAATTAATCAATCATTCAATTGCCCATGCAGTCTGTTCAATAGCAGAGAGTTATTTGACAACAATCTCACTAACACAAAATAGCCACCACTAGTTACAAGCTTGGGAGAGACGTTGTGAGTGGAACAAACGCCAGTGGTGGATGGGATACCACCTTTTTTTCAATGTTTTGCAGCACAACGTTGTTGTTGATAATAAGGCACGTGTCCATTCATTAAGTTAAACCATCTGTGGCATTATAAAGTAATGTTGTACAACAACAACTCTGAAACTCTTCTAGTTTTTTCCTGTGCACAGCTGATGAAAACTTAACATAGGCTGAAAGTTCACATTAACTGTGAGCTGGTCATGTGAGACATAATATCTCTTTAACAAGGAGGTTGGAAACTGGTGTTTACAGGTTGACTTGAACATTGTTAAACACCATTGTATTGTTGCCTTGTGGTTTGGTAATGTGTTTGTAAGTAATATGATATATTCCATCAGAAATTGTTTGACTTGGGGTCGGCTGTGGCTGAGGGGGCAAAGAAGTTCTAACCATGTTGTAGGGGGTTCGATCCCAGTCTTCCCCATTCCGCATGCCAAAGTGTCCTTGGGCAAGATACTGAAACCCCAAATTGCCCCTTCTCATAGAGAAAGTGCTGCACATACAGTATATGCACTGTATGAATGCATGTTTGTATGGCAAAGACTGTACGTAAAGAGCTGTAAGTGATAACTAGAAAAGCACTATATAAATACAGACCATTAACCTACCTTTATGACAACAGAACTCTCCTGTTGTCTCCAGAATGCTGTGCGTCACAACCTCAGCCTACACAAGTGTTTTGTACGAGTGGAGGGAGGAAAGGGGGCTGTGTGGACAGTCGATGAAACCAAGTACCAGAGAAGGAGGGGACAGAAGTATCACAGGTACAAACATCCTCACAACAAACACACCTTTGCAAGTTGTTTTTAACTCTGCTCTGAATAGTTAAGTGCTGTAAATGGGCAGATATTCATTCCTTGAAAGGTTAAACTCTAGCCCCTTTGGTGACATTTGGGGGAAAAATATATTCCGAAGTCGTAGCCACAAGCTATGTAGTTGTGGGAATGAGATACAGTAAATAACTTGTGGCCATGAGTTATGAATATGTTTCTTACGGAAAAGACCTGGTGAACTAAACTGAAGAAGCCGCTTTGATGAGAGATGAAACACTTCACCTAATCACATGATGTAGCCTCTGTTACACATTGGCTCACGTTTGTGCAACAAGAAACCAGGAAAGTCACAAAGTTCAGCGGTGGCACTATTTATTTTACAAGGAATGCCACATTCAAGGGAGACATGGTAACCAGTTCGGTGGGTGGGTGAAATAGAAGCCAGAGTCACGAATAAGCCAAGCTGGGATGTCCATGTGGAGGCAGACCTGGCGTAGGAGAGAGCGCGAGATCCCAGTCTGCAGGCCTCTTAAGTATTGGTCAGCCCAGGTGTGCCACATCACTGCTGATCACTAGGGTCTGACTCCGCCCACAGGAGCCTGAAACACAGACACAAGCACCACCACAGCAGGACAACTCCAGGGTTGTCACATTTCCCCCCATAGAAACAGGCTCCTTATAGGCGGAGTACAAATGACCATCCCACTAGTGAAGTATCAACTGCAACAAATTTACACTACAGTACAACAACGCAATTGTTTGGTGACAGCATTCACTTTCGGAAGTCCGTACAGGGTCTGAATGTTCGATCTGGCTTAGCAACTAACAAACATGGTGAGGCCCAACTAGAATATGAGGGTACTGCAATGCCATGCTCCAACATGTACTTGACCTCGGACTCCAACTGCTCACGCTTTTCAAAGGAAGACCTGTAAAAGCGTTGGCGGATAGGCGCAGAATCTCCCACCTCATATCATGCTTTAACAGATGTGTATGTGAAGGAACATTCAGAACTTCAGAATTTTCAAACGGCCTTGTGTCATGCAGCCGGTGACATCAAGTTCATCAGCCTTCCCATCCACCTGGATTGGGGAAAAGTCTACTACCCAAAAGGAAAATGCCACCGCCGCCGGTTTGACCACTGCTTCTGTGACGTACGAGAAAAATAAGGTTCAAAAGATTAATATGGCAAAGCTGGGTGGACCTTTTCCTATTTTGGGGTGGAGATGACATAATTCGGTCTGACACTTTCCGCACAACAGATAGGGCCCCACAAATTGGCCTGAAAGGAGAGGAACCAAGGCACAGCAGAGTAGTACCTGATCCCCTGGACTAAGAGCGGTTTGTCTCGTTCGCTATCATATAGTCGTTCATTTTTTTTTGTGCACCTCTCAACTTTCCCCTGGCCAGTTTACTGCCGCAAAAAGACGTCGTCTTGAAAACCGTTCACGTAATCCAACAGGTTGACTGGAGGGTCAGGTTAACTCCCAGTCCTCCTGTAGGATGCTTAGGGGCCTCTGACTTGTGTCCAAAAACAGATCATTGGACTAAAACCGTACTGGACTGAACAACTTCCCTGGCACCAACAGCAACCAAGGTAACCCTTCTTCCCAATCATGATTAACTCAGTACAGTAAGACCGTAACAAGGACTTTAGATTTGATGGAAACCTCTCAAGAGCCCCTGGCTCTGCGGATGATACGCACTAGAGGTTGCAGTTTCACATGAAGTTGTTTCAACACTTCCCAAAAGCTGTGAGGAATTGGTACCCCGGTCTGTTGATTACCTTAGGATCCCGAAAACAGACACAAACTGACTCAACGCCTTCACCACAGATTTGCTGTAATGTTCGCAAAGGATAGGCGGCAGGGTATCGGGTGGATGACACATCACCGTCAGCAGGTACAAACTCCCAGCCTTAGACTTTGGCAAAGGACTACACAGTCTATCAGCAAACGCTCAAATGGGGAGGACACTGCGGGAAATTTAGGTGACAGCGGAACCCAGCTTTGATAGTCGGTTCGGTTTACCTGTTAACTGGCAGTGTGACACGTTTTGATGTACACTGAAAATCCCTTCTTAACTGGGCCAATAAAAATACCGAAGCACTCGTTTGTACGTCTTTGCAACTCCAGGGACCTTGCAACATCATCATGGGCAGTTTGCACACACACGCTCTTAAAGCCTAGGTATTACAATTTGAATATTGCCTCACCAGAAAACCCTTCACCTGAGGCAACCCACTTCTTACCAGAAAACCCCCTCTTGTAGGAAATACCCAGGGCTGAAATGGACATTCATGGAGGGCGAAGCTGAGAGAGAAGCTTTTGATAGAGAAGGATCATCTTGCTGCTGGTTGATCAAGTCACTACGAGAAACAACAAAGGAACAACAGGCAGCGCCCACAACATCGTCAGAAATAACTTCAATTTTTTTCCTTTACCAGTCTGTGCTCGGGTTACGCACAGGCGGAAATACCTCTGGGTCAGCAGGTCCCTCACCACTGGGGTAGAACAAACTACCAGTGAGAGCATAGATCAGGCCATACTTGTTGCCAGCCAGATCATTCCCTAGGATGATCGCCACCCTGGAACCCGTAATGATGGCCGGACTCCCATCGACACTGTCCCTTCACTAAAGCACAAAGACAATGAAAAACGATGCAAAGGAGCTGAAAACAGTTGCATACCCATTCCCTTAACCAACACACAACTCCCGGTGTCCGTTTCAGAAGAAAATGGAAGAACAGACTCAACAACAAAGGACTCTAAAGCACCCGTGTCCCTCAGTATCCTAACCGGAACTTGTTGTCACTCCCCAGCAGAGACACATAACCCTCATGTAGATAAGGTGCATAACCCGATCACATTCTCCTGCATTTAGTTTTGGGTTAGTATGGAATTGTTACAGCTGCCACTGCCCTTCTCTCTGTAAAACTGTGGGCACGAACCACAAGGGCCGCGCGCTAGGCCCCGGCTATTTTGGGGAACGTTGTTCGGTGACACTGAGGGCAGGACACCGTTCTTCCAGTGTCCCTTACCTAGACAATAGTTACAGGGTTCCGCTTTGATCATTCCAGCCATACGAGGACTTAACCTGGACTCAAAACAGTCGCCACTCATTCTAACCTGACGACCATAGCTAGACCTTCCCTGTGCCCCAGTCAACATCTTATGGGTTAAGGAGTATTCATCAGCCACACTGCAGCCTCCTACCTTCTAACTTGATGCTCATTTAGGTAAAGTAGTAACTCGGTCAGGAAGGATACTCTTGAACTGCTCTAATAGAACAGTTCCTTAAGATCTTCCATTTCATTTACCTCAGAAGTAAAAGCCAGCGATTAAATTGGGTGGTCAGTCCTCGCACAAGCTCTACATATGTTTGCCCTTCTGGACCATCTCAGTTTCCTGGAAACTGCTGGCGATATGCCTCCGGCACAAGTTCATAGGCCCTAAGTACTTGCAGCCTTAACCTTGAAATAGGTTTGACCATCTGCACACTTAGTGCAGCGAATGCCTCTTGAGCTTTACCTGTGAGCACACATTGTAAGAGCAAGTCTTCTCACATCCGACCATGGCGTGCTTGACTTAACCGCTCAAAAAAGACCAAAGAACGTATCCACATCCTTCTCACAAAATATTGGTAGTAACCTTAAATTATAAACTACATCAAAGGTACCTGTGGACACTGCTAGAGAGCCTGAAGACAACTTACCCTCTTTAATCAGCTCTAGTTCAGCCTCACGCAGCCTAGTAGTTACCTTTAATCTTTCAAACTCCCATTCTTGCTCCCTGGCACGTGCTTCACTCTCCTGTTGGTGATGTAGCAACATAAGTTCTTTTTTCTGTTCAAATGTTAGGTCACCAAGGTCAGAAAGGAATAAACTTGTATTTCCCTTTAACCCTGATCTGGAAGCCATTTCCTCCTCAGTAACAACCTCATCTCTGGAACCAACAGAAGGGGGAAACACTGGCAAAACACCAACCTGTCCTAACTGGACCCTTAAAGTGGAGTGCAATACTTCCTTAAGAATAGTTTTAGGAAGTTCTATTTCATAATGCTCTGCAATTTTTAGCAACTGCTCCTTGGTACATTTTCCTAGCCCCTCCACACTTGGACACCGCACAAAATCCTCCATGGTAGCCATGGAAAAACCAAACCCAAATACCCAACTGATGAAAAAAAACAATCCAACCCCAAGTTACTAAGTCACTACCCTCCAGCTCAAGCCCTTCTCATTGACCATAATTTAAACCCTGGTGTAACTTTTTTTAAATTTTTTTTTATTATTTTTTTTAATTTTTACATCACCTTTGGAATACCTCTCCCCTGACTATCTGCCTAACCAATGCTGACTACCTTCTCTAGACCCTAGTCTTCATGCATTTCATGACAGGTGTTTTAAACACAAAACCAATGACCAGGTAAAGCCCCAGCTATGCTGTTACTCACCAGACGGACATGGACGTGTACCCAAGACAAGAAGTCAAATCATGTTTATGCACAAAAATAACAAACAAAAACAACAAACCAACAGGCCCCCCAGAGAGAGATACTGTTGCTTATTCCTACCAGGAAAGGTAACTCCAAAGGTAAATCCCTAGTAGCCAAACTCCTAATTAGTGCTTGATAATAAATGCAATTAGTACCACAGACGTAAGCTAAAGGTACTACAGTCACCCTGTAAAGTTATCACACCACTTGGACACCCACAGGCACAACTAACACTATTCCAGGGGAACATTAACCTACTAGAGGATTATAACTTTCTCAGCACCGAAGAGGGTGAGAAACAAACCTGGATCTGGATCTGGACGAGCCCCCACTTGTTACACATTGGCTCACGTTTGTGCAACAAGAAACCAGGAAAGTCACAAAGTTCAGCGGTGGCACTATTTATTTTACAAGGAATGCCACATTCAAGGGAGACATGGTAACCAGTTCGGTGGGTGGGTGAAATAGAAGCCAGAGTCACGAATAAGCCAAGCTGGGATGTCCATGTGGAGGCAGACCTGGCGTAGGAGAGAGCGCGAGATCCCAGTCTGCAGGCCTCTTAAGTATTGGTCAGCCCAGGTGTGCCACATCACTGCTGATCACTAGGGTCTGACTCCGCCCACAGGAGCCTGAAACACAGACACAAGCACCACCACAGCAGGACAACTCCAGGGTTGTCACATTTCCCCCCATAGAAACAGGCTCCTTATAGGCGGAGTACAAATGACCATCCCACTAGTGAAGTATCAACTGCAACAAATTTACACTACAGTACAACAACGCAATTGTTTGGTGACAGCATTCACTTTTCGGAAGTCCGTACAGGGTCTGAATGTTCGATCTGGCTTAGCAACTAACAAACATGGTGAGGCCCAACTAGAATATGAGGGTACTGCAATGCCATGCTCCAACATGTACTTGACCTCGGACTCCAACTGCTCACGCTTTTCAAAGGAAGACCTGTAAAAGCGTTGGCGGATAGGCGCAGAATCTCCCACCTCAATATCATGCTTTAACAGATGTGTCTGTGAAGGAACATTCAGAACTTCAGAATTTTTCAAACGGCCTTGTGTCATGCAGCCGGTGACATCAAGTTCATCAGCCTTCCCATCCACCTGGATTGGGGAAAAGTCTACTACCCCAAAAGGAACTGCCACCGCCGCCGGTTTGACCACTGCTTCTGTGAACGTACGAGAAAAATAAGGTTTCAAAAGATTAATATGGCAAAGCTGGGTGGACCTTTTCCTATGTGGGGTGGAGATGACATAATTCTGGTCTGACACTTTCCGCACAACAGTATAGGGCCCCACAAACTTGGCCTGAAAAGGAGAGGTAACCAAAGGCAACAGAGCTAGTACCTGATCCCCTGGACTAAAGATGCGTGTCTCTGTTCGCCTATCATATAGTCGTTTCATTTTTTTTGTGTCACCTCCAACTTTCCCCTGGCCAGTCTTACTGCCGCAAAAAGACGTCGCTTGAAACCGTTCACGTAATCCAACAGGTTGACTGGAGGGTCAGGTAACTCCCAGTCCTCCTGTAGGACTGCTAGCGGGCCTCTGACATTGTGTCCAAAAACCAGATCATTTGGACTAAAACCTGTACTGGACTGAACAACTTCCCTGGCAGCCAACAGCAACCAAGGTAACCCTTCTTCCCAATCATGATTTAACTCAGTACAGTAAGACCGTAACAAGGACTTTAGAGTTTGATGGAACCTCTCAAGAGCCCCCTGGCTCTGCGGATGATACGCACTAGAGGTTGCATGTTTCACATGAAGTTGTTTCAACACTTCCCCAAACAGCTGTGATGTGAAATTTGTACCCCGGTCTGTTTGTATTACCTTAGGATCGCCGAAAACAGACACAAACTGACTCAACGCCTTCACCACAGATTTTGCTGTAATGTTTCGCAAAGGATAGGCGGCAGGGTATCGGGTGGATTGACACATCACCGTCAGCAGGTACAAACTCCCAGCCTTAGACTTTGGCAAAGGACCTACACAGTCTATCAGCAAACGCTCAAATGGGGAGGACACTGCAGGAATAGGTGACAGCGGAACCAGCTTGATAGTCTGGTTCGGTTTACCTGTTAACTGGCACGTGTGACACGTTTTGATGTACACTGAAATATCCCTTCTTAACATGGGCCAATAAAAATACCGAAGCACTCGTTTGTACGTCTTTTGCACTCCCAGGTGACCTGCAACATCATCATGGGCAGTTTGCAACACACCTGCTCTTAAAGGCCTAGGTATTACAATTTGAAATATTGCCTCACCAGAAAACCCTTCACCTTGAGGCACCCACTTTCTTACCAGCACCCCCTCTTGTAGGAAATACCCATGGGCTGAACTGGACATTTCACTGGATGGGCGAAGCTGAGAGAGAAGCTCTGATAGAGAAGGATCCTCTTGCTGCTGGTTGATCAAGTCACTACGAGAAACAGACAAAGGAACAACAGGCAGCGACACAACATCGTCAGAAATAACTTCAATTTTTTTTCCTTTACCAGTCTGTGCTCGGGTTACTGCACAGGCTGGAAATACCTCTGGGTCAGCAGGTTCCCTCACCACTGGGGTAGAACAAACTACCAGTGAAGGCAGTAGATCAGGCCATACTTTGTTGCCAGCCAGATCATTCCCTAGGATGATCGCCACCCCTGGAACCGGTAATGATGGCCGGACTCCCATCGACACCTGTCCCTTCACTAAAGCACAAGACAATGAAAAACGATGCAAAGGAGCTGAAAACAGTTGCATACCCATTCCCTTAACCAACACACAACTCCCGGTGTCCGTTTCAGAAGAAAATGGAAGAACAGACTCAACAACAAAGGACTCTAAAGCACCCGTGTCCCTCAGTATCCTAACCGGAACTTGTGTGTCACTCCCCAGCAGAGACACATAACCCTCATGTAGATAAGGTGCATAACCCGGATCACATTCTCCTGCATTTAGTTTTGGGTTAGTATGGAATTTTACAGCTGCCACTGCCTTCTCTCTGTAAAACTGGTGGGCACGAACCACAAGGGCCGCCGGCTTAGGTCCCCGGCTATTTTGGGGAACGTTGTTCTGTGACCTGAGGGCAGGACACTCGTTCTTCCAGTGTCCCTTACCTAGACAATAGTTACAGGTTCCGCTTTGATCCTTCCAGCCATACGAGGACTTTAACCCTGGACTCAAAACGTCGCCACTCATTCTAACCTGACGACCACTAGCTAGACCTTCCCTGTGCCCCCAGTCATACATCTTATGGGTTAAGGAGTATTCATCAGCCAACACTGCAGCCTCTCTTACCTTTCTAACTTGATGCTCATTTAGGTAAGTAGTAACTCGGTCAGGAAGGATATCTTTGAACTGCTCTAATAGAACCAGTTCCTTAAGATCTTCCATTTCATTTACCTCAGAAGCTAAAAGCCAGCGATTAAATTGGGTGGTCAGTCCTCGCACAAGCTCTACATATGTTTGCCCTTCTGACCATCTCAGTTTCCTGAACTGCTGGCGATATGCCTCCGGCACAAGTTCATAGGCCCTAAGTACTGCAGCCTTAACCTTGAAATAGGTTTGACCATCTGCTACACTTAGTGCAGCGAATGCCTCTTGAGCTTTACCTGTGAGCACACATTGTAAGAGCAACGTCTTCTCTACATCCGACCACTGGCGTGCTTGACTTAACCGCTCAAAAAGACCAAAGAACGTATCCACATCCTTCTCACAAAATATTGGTAGTAACCTTAAATTATAAACTACATCAAAGGTACCTGTGGACACTGCTAGAGAGCCTGAAGACAACTTACCCTCTTTAATCAGCTCTAGTTCAGCCTCACGCAGCCTAGTAGTTACCTTTAATCTTTCAAACTCCCATTCTTGCTCCCTGGCACGTGCTTCACTCTCCTGTTGGTGATGTAGCAACATAAGTTCTTTTTTCTGTTCAAATGTTAGGTCACCAAGGTCAGAAAGGAATAAACTTGTATTTCCCTTTAACCCTGATCTGGAAGCCATTTCCTCCTCAGTAACAACCTCATCTCTGGAACCAACAGAAGGGGGAAACACTGGCAAAACACCAACCTGTCCTAACTGGACCCTTAAAGTGGAGTGCAATACTTCCTTAAGAATAGTTTTAGGAAGTTCTATTTCATAATGCTCTGCAATTTTTAGCAACTGCTCCTTGGTACATTTTCCTAGCCCCTCCACACTTGGACACCGCACAAAATCCTCCATGGTAGCCATGGAAAAACCAAACCCAAATACCCAACTGATGAAAAAAAACAATCCAACCCCAAGTTACTAAGTCACTACCCTCCAGCTCAAGCCCTTCTCATTGACCATAATTTAAACCCTGGTGTAACTTTTTTTAAATTTTTTTTTATTATTTTTTTTAATTTTTACATCACCTTTGGAATACCTCTCCCCTGACTATCTGCCTAACCAATGCTGACTACCTTCTCTAGACCCTAGTCTTCATGCATTTCATGACAGGTGTTTTAAACACAAAACCAATGACCAGGTAAAGCCCCAGCTATGCTGTTACTCACCAGACGGACATGGACGTGTACCCAAGACAAGAAGTCAAATCATGTTTATGCACAAAAATAACAAACAAAAACAACAAACCAACAGGCCCCCCAGAGAGAGATACTGTTGCTTATTCCTACCAGGAAAGGTAACTCCAAAGGTAAATCCCTAGTAGCCAAACTCCTAATTAGTGCTTGATAATAAATGCAATTAGTACCACAGACGTAAGCTAAAGGTACTACAGTCACCCTGTAAAGTTATCACACCACTTGGACACCCACAGGCACAACTAACACTATTCCAGGGGAACATTAACCTACTAGAGGATTTAACTTTCTCAGCACCGAAGGGGGGGAGAAAAAACCTGATCGGGATCTGGACAGCCCCCACTTGTTACCATTGGCCACTTTGTGCAAAAAGAAAACCGGAAAATCCAAATTCACTGGCACTATTTTTTCAAGGAAATGCCAATTTAAGGGGGACATGGTAACCAGTTTGGGGGTGGGTGAAAAAAAGCCAGAGTTTCCAATAAACCAAGCTGGGATGTCCATGTGGGGCAGACCTGGGGTAGGAGAGAGCGCGAGATCCCATCTGCAGGCCTCTTTAAATATTGGTCAGCCCGGGGGCCACATCACTGCTGATCCTAGGGTCTGACTCCGCCCCCAGAGCCCGAAAACCCAGACACAAGCACCACCACGCGGACAATCCCGGGTTTCCAACCCCCTATAATGGCTTTATGTGGCAATGTAGGGTGGTTTTTTATTTGGCTAATGAGCTTAACCAGTGTTATCAAAGGAAAAAACAACAAGCCACACCTGGATTTACCCGGGATGAATTACCTCAGACATAAGGCATTCAGGTTCATTATCTGAAGACAAGAGACTGGTTCCATCCAAAAAAATTTATTTTTTAATAAGACAATTTTAAATATTTAAAAGGGCTGTCACCACCATTCACCCTAAGGGAGGGGGGGGGGGAAAGATCCAAGCTAAGACTTACCAGTGGGAGGGGGGCTATACGAGGGGGGAGAGGGTATTTCCCGGAGAGTCACCCCGGTCACACATGCATACCATGTGTCCTCACAGACACCTGCAAATTTTTAAACCAACCAGGGGGGTAAGGCACAGCACCAATGGCGACACCAGCTCCACCCCCTT
>VCHM03000609.1:10000-11082 GCA_006182925.3 Reinhardtius hippoglossoides
TTCTAATACTTGCCTCAATGTGATTTTAGTTGTTCTCAAATATCAACACACACAGACACACACAGACACACACAGACACACACAGACACACACACACACACACACACACACACACACACACACACACACACACACACACACACACACACACACACCACACACACACACACACACACACACACACACACACACACACACACACACCACCACTCACTCGCACCTCTCACGCTGCTCCGTCCTCCAGCAGGGAGAAGAATATTACTCAGTGTGTGTTTTCTGGCCCGTGTTTCAGCACCGTCCTCCAGCGGAGAGCAGGGAAATCAAAAATCATGAAAAAGGAATAAAATAATGCCCACACCCTGCCTAATGTCATGAAATATACCAACTGAATGCTGGACACTGTCTAATTTCATGAAAAAGGCCAATTTGATCAAAAACAGGGAAAAGAGAGGATCGAGAAATAGTCATGCACATCGTTGCGATGTCAGAGGTTTCACCCCCCTTGACAGAATACACTCCGCACGATTACAGAAACCTGGTTTTCGACCACACTCAGTGCAATGGGAGAAAAAAAAAAATCAAAAAATCATGAAAACGGGTTAAAATAATGCCCCCCCCCCTGCCCCCCCCCCTGCCTACGATTACAGAAACCTGGTTTTCGACCACACTCAGTGCAATGGGAGAAAAAAAAAAAATCCAAAAATCATGAAAACGGGTTAAATAATGCCCCCCCCCCTGCCCCCCCCCCTGCCTACGATTGCAGAAACCTGGTTTTCGACCACACTCAGTGCAATGGAGAAAAAAAAAAAAATCCAAAATCATGAAACGGGTAAAAATAATGCCCCCCCCCCTGCCCCCCCCCCTGCCTACGATTACAGAAACCTGGTTTTCGACCACACTCAGTGCAATGGGAGAAAAAAAAAAAAATCCAAAAATCATGAAAACGGGTAAAATAATGCCCCCCCCCCTGCCCCCCCCCTGCCTAATGTCATGAAATATACCAACTGAATGTTGGAAACTGTCTAATTTCATGAAAAAGGCCAATTTGATCAAAAACAGGGAAAAGAGAGGATCGAGAAATA
>VCHM03000611.1:0-11065 GCA_006182925.3 Reinhardtius hippoglossoides
AGGACACACACTGTCTCACTGTCTCTGAGGACACACACTGTCGCACTGACTCTGAGGACACACACTTTATCACTGACTCTGAGGACACAAACTGTCGCACTGACTCTGAGGACACACACTTTATCACTGACTCTGAGGACACACACTGTCTCTGAGGACACACACTTTATCACGTACTCTGAGGACACACACTGTCTCTGAGGACACACACTGACTCACTGTCTCTGAGGACACACACTGTCTCCCTGTCTCTGAGGACACACACTGTCTCACTGAGTGCATCTGGTGTTCTGGTGACAGGATGAGTCTGGAGAGATTGAGATGTTCTGGGTGAGTTAGAGATCAACTGAACCAACCAGACGTTGATTTAAACTTCCCTTATCCGTCCCTTGAAGGAGAGTGTGCACCACACAACAGTGGAGAGTCACTGTGGTCAGTGGGCGGAGCTTTGATACGGGTTGATCTCCAACTTAACCTGGAGCAGGTTAGCCGTTCATCAGAAGTTACCATGGTGATTTACCTCGTTAAGAAGTGGACGAGCTTCGTAGGACTGAAAAAACTAAACCTGAAGTTAATCTGATAACCACAAATCCTGCTTGGTAGCACAGACCCTGGATCTGTGATACTGACTGTGTTTAGTAACATACTGATGAAAGCAGTTTGGACTGACTCCAACCATCTACTGACCTCAGAGTCTCCAGTCGACAGGTTGGACTCTGCTTTAGACGAAGCAGCTCCTTCACTCCTGAGTCCTTCAGGTAGTTGAAGCTCAGATCCAGTTCTCTCAGATGAGAGGGGTTTGACCTCAGAGCTGAAGCCAGAGAAGAACAGCTGATCTCTGAGAGACTGCAGCTGTTCAACCTGGATAAAGAATAAAACTTAACTGTAAATTAAAGCCAGTTCATGTGTGAAAATAACAGACACATATTCATATTTATGTGAGCACAGACTCATAACATGGAAGATAAATATGAAATCAGACATGTTGGACTAAAAACGAGTCCTGATTCAGTACAAATAGATTATTTGGACCCGGTCTCTTTCCTGCAGATCAGTTTATGAAATCCAGAACTAAACTCAGTGTTTTATCTCGTTTTGTGCCTAATTGACCCAGAGTGTGTGTATTTGTGTGTGTGTGCGTGAGTGCGTGCGTGTGATCATACGCAAGCCCTGGCCGGTCAGGGTGACCCAAGGATTGTCATTATCCAATTCTCCTAGGGTAATTGAGACCAATGGATTGTCATGGGAGGGGTCATTTAGACCCCAGCACCGACCCCCAGCACCTGTGGTGCTCTGCGTGGGATCATTTAGACCCACACCTGATTCTAATTGATTCCAAGGAGATGGAGAAGCAGACAGAAAAGCAGACAGAAAAGCAGACAGAGAGGACGGACACGGAGACGGAGACAACGGCGATAGCGAAGAAGACGAAGACTACGACGGTGAATACGAAGACTACGACGGTGACGAAGACAAGAAACGAGGAAATAACATGGTCCTCGAGGGCGTACAGCCGAGCAGAGGGCCACTGCTCCTCCTCCTCCTCCTCCTCCTCCTCCTCCTCCTCCTCCTCCTCCTCCTCCTCCTCCTCCTCCTCCTCCTCTGCTGCGGCTCAAAGCGGGGTCATCTGGGGCCCCACGATCCACGCGACGTCCCGCACCGGTGACCTTGCCTCGACGTTCCACCTGTTCATCACACCGACGGTAGAGAACATCATCCTGGAGATGACGAATCGGGAGGGTCGTAGAAAATACGGTGACGAATGGAAATGGATGGACGAGACTGACCTGCGCGCCTACGTAGGGCTGCTGATCTTAGCGGGCGTGTACAGGTCCCGGGGCGAGGCCGCCGCCAGCCTGTGGGACGCAGAGAGCGGCCGGGCGATATTTCGTGCCACGATGCCCCTAAAACTCTTCCACACGTACTCCAGACTTCTGCGCTTCGACGACCGCGAGACAAGACGCACAAGACGAGGCACGGACAAATTGGCGGCCGTGCGAGAGGTCTGGGACACGTGGGTGTCGCGGCTACCGCACCTCTACAACCCGGGGCCCGAAGTGACCGTGGACGAGCAACTGGTTCCGTTCAGAGGTTAGTCTTTTTTTAAATTTATGTTATTATTATGTTATATTATGTTATGTTATATTATGTTATGTTATGTTATGTTATGTTATGTTATGTTATGTTATGTTATGTTATGTTATGTTATGTTATGTTATGTTATGTTATTTTATGTAGATAGCGGCTGCTAGTCCTCGTCCTCATCTCATCTCCTCTCATCTCTTCTCCTCCTGTTTTTCTCTCTAGGCCGGTGTCCATTCCGTCAGTACATGCCCAGCAAGCCGGCGAAATACGGGATCAAGTCGTGGGTGGCCTGCGATGCGAAATCAAGCTACGCTTGGAAGATGCAAGTGTACACCGGAAAGCTGAGCGGCGGACGGCCAGAACGGAACCAGGGGTTGCGGGTAGTGCTCAATGTAACGGAGGGACTGCACGGTCGTAACGTCACGTGCGACAATTACTTCACCTCCTACCAACTCGCGCGGCAGCTCCTGGAGAGGAAGCTAACCGTGGTCGGCACTGTTCGGAAGAACAAGCCGGAGATCCCGACCGGGCTGCTCGCGGTCAGGGGAAGAGAGGTGTTCTCATCCAAGTTCGCATTCACGCCCACTGCCACTCTTGTGTCCTACATCCCAAAGAAAAACAGGAATGTGGTGCTCCTGAGCACACGGCACCCTGAGGCCGACATCAGCGACCGCGAGGACGGGAAACCGGTCATCGTCCTGGACTACAACCGCAACAAAGGTGGCGTGGACAACCTAGACAAGGTGATCGGAACGTACAGCTGCAGGAGGATGACCGCGCGCTGGCCCCTGGTCATATTTCACAACATTCTAGATGTCTCTTCCTACAACGCCTTCGTGATATGGAGAGAGATCAACCCAGACTGGATGCTGGGCAAGCGGAACAAGCGGAGGGTGTTCCTGGAGCAGCTGGGAAAGGTTCTGGTCACTTCCTTCATCGCACGAAGGGAGCGCTTCCCCCGCACGGACGTGTCTGCCGCGGTGGAGAAGGCTATTAAAGCTGCTGCTGCCGCACAGAGAACTGTTGACTACGAAGCTCGACCTGAGTGTCCGGCCTCCTCCATAGCCCTAGCAGCAGCCCCGCTCAGGGCGAGTAAGAGGAAGAGGTGTCAGATATGCCCCAGGAAGGACTGTAAAACTCACACCATGTGCCGCGGGTGTAACAAATACATCTGCAAGGGCTGCTCACATGTCTATTGCGCTACGTGTGCGCCCTAATATGGGTGGGGGGGGGGGGGGGGGGGCTATGTGAGGGAGCCAACAGCCGGGAGAAGCAGGGACAACACAAGGGTTAACAAGTAGCTGAATATTTAAAATGTCACAGATTAATTCATGAATTGATTCAAGTTATGTATGAAGAGGAATTATGTTAAATTTGAATTAAATGAGATCAATTGTGTATAAATGCTGTTTTATAGATATGAGATCTACAAAAGTCAGTCAGTGTACTGACCTCAGAGTCTCCAGTCGACAGGTTGGACTCTGTAGAAAATCACACAGCTCCTTCACTCCTGAGTCCTGCAGGATGTTGTAGCTCAGATCCAGTTTTCTCAGATGAGAGGGGTTTGACCTCAGAGCTGAAGCCAGAGAAGAACAGCTGATCTCTGACAGTCTGCAGAACTCCAACCTGGATAAAGAATAAAACTTAACTGTGAATTAAACTGAGTTCATGTGTGAAAATAAAGGACTTTGACTAAACATCACTGTCTCTGTTTTCAGACCTGAGGTCTGAGTCAAGTTGTTCTGGACATTTTCTGGAACTTCTCCTGCAGCCTCCTAATAAAGTTTCTGAGTGAGTCCATGTGAGAATAGAGCAGGTGAATGTCCAGAGGATTCACAGAGAGCGAGTGGACGTGTTGAGGACACAAACACGTGACGGACGTGAAACTGGAAGAACACAAATATCTCAGGATGAAGAAGAGGAGCCGTACACGTAGAAGACGAAGATGACCCGGACAATCTCCTGCTGCTGCTTCAGCTCCAGAAAATGTCCGACCCACTTGTCAGAACATGTTCCACAGTTGATGTGTGCAAAGGGCGAGCAGTTCTATGATCATGTTTTCTTGAAGTGGCGATGATGTGAGCAGCAGTTGGACCAGTTGAAAGTGGTGCAGGGAGCCTGAGGAACACGTGTGTACAGGGCGGGACAGAGATCTAGTGGTGAAGAGATAAAGGCATGGACGACCCCGTGTAAGTCCTGAAACCAGAGGAAGGGTTTCATGTTGGAAATGAACCCAAAGTGGAAGAAACAGGGCTGAAGAACTTGGTCCTAAAAATAAAGGAATCAAATATAATCAACTTGGGGGGTTCAGCTGCAACACGACACTTCACCACTAGATGTCACTACATTCTAAACACTGAACCTTTAACATTAAAACATGATGTCTGACCTCAGAGTCTCCAGTCGACAGGTTGGACTCTGTAGAAAACCACACAGCTCCTTCACTCCTGAGTCCTGCAGGTCCTCGCTTCCACTCAGATCCAGTTCTCTCAGATGAGAGGGGTTTGACCTCAGAGCTGAAGCCAGAGAAGAACAGTTGATCTCTGACAGACTGCATCTCTCCAACCTGGATAAAGAAATATGAATATTTGAATGTGTCCTCCTGTTGTTGTGGATCGTCATCATGTCAACACAGACTCTCAACATGCTGCTGACCTCAGTCCAGTCTGTGACCTGAAGATAAATATCAGATCAGACATGTTGGACCATTGTTTCATTCATCAGCTTCTTCTCTGTGTTTGGTCACTGAGCAGGTTTGTGTAATTAAACACTGTTTAAAGTAGGGATGGCTCCTGACACTCACTTCCTGTTTGTTTCTATACTATCAACTGTCCAACGTGTTTCAATGAATGAATTTAAATAAATAATGACCCAATAAGAAAGAAAGTCTGAAAAGTGAAGAAGGATTTAAGGACCTCAGAGTCTCCAGTCGACAGTTTGGACTCTCCAGTCCAGAACACAGCAGCTTCACTCCTGAATCCTGCAGCTCGTTGTGACTCAGATCCAGTTCTGTCAGATGTGAGGGGTCTGACTTCAGAGCTGAGGCCACGACTTCACACTGAGTCTCTGAGAGTCGACAACCACCGAGTCTGTAATTAAAGAAAATATCAAATCTGTGAGAATTAAATCAGAAAACACAACATTCATACAAAACGTGATAATGTGACCCTCACCCTGGTAAATCCCCTTTTTGTTAAAAACTCCTCAAGAGAATCCTTTCAGATTTGGTCCAAGCGTTCATTCAGACTAACAGAGGAACTCATTAGTCACACACACACACACACACACCACACACCACCACACACACACACACACACACACACACACACCACACACACACCACACACCACACACACACACACATGAGAACCATTTAACACTGAGTGTATTTGAAGAACGACTCATCTCCACTGATTGAACATGTTATTGATCATGTCTGGACTCACAGAGCCTTCCTGCAGTTCCTCACAGCTGGGATCAGTCTCCATCGACCCTGGTCTGATGTGTTGAACTTCTTCAGGTCCAACTCATCCAGAACCTCTTCTGACATCTGCAGCATGTAGGCCAGAGCTGAGCAGTGGATGACAGAGAGTTTCTCCTCTGATTTGTTCTCTGACGTCAGGAACTGTTGCATCTGCTGATGAACTGAGTGGTCGTTCATCTCAGTCAGACAGTGGAAGATGTTGATGCTTCTGTCAGGAGAAATGCCATCACTCTTCATCTCCTTCAGGTTGTTGATGACTCTCTGGATGATATTTGGATTGTTCCCTGTCCGACCTCGCAGGCCTACTAAGACTCTCTGGATGTTCTCTGGATTGTTCCCTGTCCGACCCAGCAGGCCTCCTAAGACTCTCTGGTTGGACTCCAGACTGAGGCCGTGAAGGAAGCGAACAAACAGGTCCAGATGACCATTTGTACTGGTGAGGGATTTCTTCATGGTTCTCTTCAGGAGGTCATCCAGGGAGAAGGTACTGTCTGTGTTCCTATATGTTCCCAAGAAGTTGTTGAGTTCTTCTGTGTTCCTCTTGGTGTAACAGTGGAACATGTAGACTGCAGCCAGAAACTCCTGAACGCTCAGATGAACAAAGCAGTAGACTGATTTCTGGAAGATCACACACTCTCTTCTGAAGATCTCAGTACAAACTCCTGAGTACACCGAGGCCTCTGGGACATTAAGACCACACCGCTCCAGGTCTTCTTGGTAGAACATGATGTTTCCTTCCTCCAGATGTTTAAACGCCAGCCTCCCCAGCTTCAGGAGAACGTCCCTGTCAGCCTCCGTCAGCTGCTGTGCCGTCTCATGTCCCTCACCGTACTTGTTGTTCTTCCTCTTTGTCTGAACCAGCAGGAAGTGTGAGTACAGGTCTGTCAGGGTCTTGGGCAGCTCTCCTCTCTGGTCTGTGGTCAACATGTGCTCCAGAACTGTAGCACTGATCCAGCAGAAGACTGGGATTTGACACATGATGTGGAGGCTCCTGGACGTCTTGATGTGTGAGATGATTCTGCTGCACAGCTCTTCATCACTGAATCTCTTCCTGAAGTACTCCTCCTTCTGGGCGTCAGTGAAGCCTCGTACTTCTGTGACCCTGTCAACACATGTAGGAGGGATCTGATTGGCCGCCGCAGGTCTGGAGGTTATCCAGACGAGAGCCGAGGGAAGCAGATTCCCCCGGATGAGGTTTGTCAGCAGCACGTTGACTGATGACCTCTGTGTGACATCAGACACAAGCTCCCTGTGGTTGAAGTCCAGAGAAGGTCTGCTTTCATCAAGGCCGTCAAAGATGAACAAAGGTTTACAGACAGCGAGCATCTTGGCCGTGAGCTTCTGTAACGCTGGATGGAAAACACGGAGCAGCGTGAGAAGACTGTGCTGCTGGTCTTTCACCAGGTTCAGCTCCCTGAACGAAAGCACAGTCAGCAGACCCACATCTTGGTTTTCTAAACCCTCGGCCCAGTCCAGAGCGAACTTCTGCACCGAGAAGGTTTTTCCAACGCCAGCGACGCCGTTGGTCAGGACGACTCTGATGCTGCTCTGCTGGTCAGTTGAGGCTTTAAAGATGTCGTGGCACTTGATGGGAGTGTCGTGGAGGCTCTTCTTCTTGGAAGCCGTCTCAAGCTGCCTCACCTCATGTTGAGTATTAACCTCTTCACTCTGTCCCTCTGTGATGTAGAGCTCAGTGTAGATCCTGTTGAGGAGGTTTCTACTTCCTGGCAAATTCCAGGTAGGTGTAAACCTACTTGGCAATAAACACTTCTGATTCTGATTCTGATTCTGATCACTTCCTTCAGTCACATGTTCACATGTCCTCCTCACACTGAGCTGATGTTCATCTAAAACCTCCTGCAGACCACGATCTGCTGAAAGACAAGAAACAATGTCAGAGACAGAGAATCTGAGAATCTGCTGATGTTTTCATCAGATACAGAAAAACTACAGAAAATAAAGCTTTTTAACTTTGTGCTTTTCTAACGATGTTAAATGTTGATGCTGTATGAAGGAACAAAATAAAACCACATGTGCTGTTTTCAGAAGTGAAGACATCAGCAGACACATGTACAGTGCTGCTCTGACCTGCTGTCTGAGCTCCAGCTCCTGTTCGGGATCTTTTTCCACACTGGGGACAGGAGGAGTCTCCTGAAGAACCAGACTGGTCCCAGTATGAGGTGATGCACTGTCTGCAGAACCAGTGTCCACAGCTGGTGGAGACTGGATCCTTCAGGACGTCCTGACACGAAGCACAGCAGGACGACTGCTCCTCCTCAGGAACATGACTCCTCTTCCTCTTTCTGTGAAGACATTTCCTGATAAGTCACATGTCACAGTCACAGGTTGTCAATACTTCTGTCAAGGAGGTTTTGTTTTTACCCAGTATGTTTGTGTGTTGGTTGGTTCGTTAGTGGGATTATAAAAAACGACAAGAGGGGGGGGTCCTCTTTCACAGACTGTTCAGAGGACTGATGTTTACCAGTGTGTGGAATTTGGTGCAGATCCAAATCAAAATGAGTCTCTAGTGAATCTCAAAGTGGTTTCATAAGGAGCGTGTTGGTTCTTGGTGGAGGTCTGAGCTCTTTGAGTGATTCTGAGAGATTAGTCACCAACTTCAATGAAGCTGTGTCCTAATGCAGGGGCCACACTAGAGGGAACTAGATCCTCTTCAGAGCAGGTCACAGTAGAAACAGTCTCTTACTCTGTGTGTGAGGGTCCAGGTTCATTACTGAAGTGTGGAGGATGACCCATGGACTGGTCACTCTTCAGAGACATACAGCTGGGCCCTGGAGACTCTGCTCTCAGTCTGTGGTCCTGACCTCTGCAAACACAAACATGTTTTATTCAGAACACATCATTCTCTGGTTCATTCTCTGAGGATTCAGTTTGGAGGTTCACATGTTTGGAGCAGGTCTCTTACTTTGTGTGTGAGGGTCCAACTTGCTCTGAAATGTCCTCGTCCATGTTACACCGGGCCGGCTGCGGCTCAGTTGTGGTTCAGGCCACGCTGCTCTTCTAGATGTTCAAGGTCTGGTCTCTTTCCTTCTCGTCCTGCGCTCAGTTTACAGCAGAACAGTGAAATGATCTTTCACACCAGTTTCAATGTTTATCTGTTGAAAACGTCACAAACACAAATATTTGCATCACTTCCTGTAGCCTACCCTTTTCCAAATAAAAGCACTCCAGCGTTTCTGTCGACTGAATCAATTCATTTAATTTTAAAATGTTTTTATTGTGAAATAGATGCAGGGCTTCATAGTTTGTAGTACTGGTATTTATTTTAGTACACAGGACTTCTTCTATACAAGGAAATACAGTGATCACATCAGAAACCTCAGGAAGGCTGTAGTTACATTAAAGCTCTCTCTCTCCCCCTCCCTCCCTCCCTCCCTCTCTCTCTCTCTCTCTCTCTCTCTCTCTCTCTCTCTCCTCTCTCCTCTCTCTCCTCTCTCTCTCTCTCTCTCTCTCCTCTCTCTCTCTCTCTCTCTCTCTCTCTGTCTCTCTCTCTCTCTCCCTCTCTCGCTAGCCATAGAGCCGCTCCTGCACAGACTGAGGGTACAGCTGTCAGGTGTGAAGCTCCCAGGGTGTCCACAAGCTCTGAAAGTCTCTGCGTACGCTGACGATGTCATGGTCCTTGTTAACAAACAAAATGACATCGACGTGCTGGCTGAAACTATAGACCAGTTCGGCAAAATATCATCAGCAAAAGTTAACTGGGGAAAAAGTGAAGCCTTAGCAGTGGGAACTGAGCTGAGCAGAGAGCTGGTGTTACCGGGGGGGTTGACCTGGAAGAAAGAAGGTCTTAGGTATCTGGGCATCTATCTTGGGGATGCAACCTTCAGGAGCAAAAACTGGGACAATGTCTTAGAGAAGGTAGAAGGGCGTCTCACAAAATGGAAGTGGCTTCGCCCACGCATGTCTTTTAAAGGCCGCATCCTCATCATCAATAACCTGGTTTCCTCCATGCTATGGCACCGACTGGCATGTGTGGACCCCCCAGCACGTCTGCTGGCCAGAATACAGGCTGTGATGGTGGACTTCTTCTGGGACCGCCTGCACTGGGTCCCACAGAGTGTCCTCTTTCTGCCTCAGGAGGAGGGGGGACATGGACTTGTCCACTTGGCGAGCAGGGGGGCCGCCTTCAGGCTCCGGTTCGTCCAAAGACTCCTGACTGGACCTGTGGACCTGGTCTGGAGACCCGTAGCCCGAGCCATACTAGAGCGGTGTGGTGGGCTGGGCCTGGCTGAGTCGTTGTTCCTCATGGAATTAAATGGATGTAAGTTGGACAACCTTCCAGTGTTCTACAAAGGACTGCTCAAAGTGTGGGGAATGTTCCACAAAGAGAGACTGAAGGACTGTGACTCTCTGTTCTGGCTCCTCAAAGAGCCAGTGGTCCACGGGACTCGGCTCCGGAGTGATGCAGAACCGGGCCTACCTCAGAAACTGTGCCAGGCCAAAGTCCTCACACTGGGCCATGTGGTGGAGGTGTGTGGCCCTCACCTGGACAATGCTGCAGGTCTGGCCTCACGTTTGGGGATCAGGTCAGTCAGGGTGGTGAGCCTCCTGCTGAGAGGCTGGAAACAGCAGCTGACACACCCTGAACTTCTGCTGATCACTGCTCACGGTGATGGACTCATCCAGCCTGACACCAGGGATCCTCTTCCTGAGCTAAACATTGTTCCTGTCCTTATATATGAAGGTTGTTTGTTAAAGTTAAAAACTGCCTCTGGTAAAACACTGAGCACCATGACGGGTACAACCATGTATTATTTATTAGTTAAACATCTGAACCAGAGCAGACTGAAAGACCGGAGTGACTCTCCATGGAGGGCTCATCTGGCCCTGACAGAGGATCAGAGGCCTGAGTGGAGAGCTCTCTACAAACCTCCGCTGACAAAGAGGGGGGGGACTTGCAGTGGAGGGTTCTACACGGAGCTGTTGCTGTCAACGCGTTTGTGTCTGTAATCAACTCTGATGTTGCTGCTACCTGTCCCTTCTGTCCACAGAGGGAGACAGTGTTTCATTGTTTCCTGGAGTGTGGTCGGCTCTCCGCACTGTTTCTGTTTCTGACTCACTGGTTTTCTTTGTTTGACGAAGTATTTTCAAAGCAAATTTTCATCCTGGGAACAAGTACAACAGGAAACATATGATAAAATGTCAACTATTCAATTTTGTGTTGGGCCAAGCAAAGATGGCGATCTATCTCTGCAGGAGAAACAGACTTGGAGACTCACTCGATGTCGACGTGTTGTGCATCCTCAGGCGAATGCTAAAAACCAGGCTGAAAACTGACTTTACGTTTTTTACTTTGAATAATAATGTAGAAGACTTTGAGAAGATGTGGTGCCTCAAGCAAGTTTTATGTTCTGTGAAAAACGATCAGCTGGTCTTTGGTCGTATTTTCGATTGAGTATGGTTTGATGGTTTTTGAATGTTTGTTTTTTGTGAAACTCCACTGAGTTAATAAAAGTGGCTTGAAAAATCAAATCTATC
>VCHM03000612.1:0-11063 GCA_006182925.3 Reinhardtius hippoglossoides
CCCCGTACATGACTATGAAACTGGTTCACGCCCTGTGCTCCGCTGCTAAGTCCAACATCTGGGGTCCAGAGTGTGAGAAGGCATTGGTGGAGGGCCTCCCCGTGAGAGAGCACCATAAGGCCTTCCTGTCACACAATTTGTTTGTGACCATGCTCGGGGCTGTGGTTGCCAGAGCTCTAGAACAAGCGACCAGTGGTTGTGAAAAACCTCTGGACCTGCTGGCCGATCGGTACTACGTGAGAAGCATCGCGTGTCACGACTCTAGCAAGACCAGCACATATGAAGCACCCGCTTACGCAGGTATCATGGCTGTGCACATGGAAAAGGAGGCCTTGGTTGTGAACTCTAAGAAGCGGCATTCACGTAACGGACCTGACAACATCGAGGACATGCAGGCTTTGTACACCAATGCTCTCACATCCATGGCCGACGTCGGATTCAAGCACCATTACGAGAAAAACCACCATCATCCTGAGCACTTCCCCGAGGGCGATATGGACGACATGAGCATCGTCGAAGCCATCGTAGATGGCTTGGCCTGTATATTCGAAAGGAACAAGCAGCACACAGACGTTCACACTTGGTTGAAGCTGTACTACGTGGACAGGTTTAAAGGTCCCAATAAGCAGCTTGCCCAAAACATCCTACAGTGTCTCGAGAGCTATATAAAGGACGTGGATTATAAAGCCCTAGAGATGTTCCGGAGGTCTATCTTCACTATAATAGGTGAATCTATCCCATGGTCCCGTGTGATGATGACAGAATGTTGCAGTCATGTGACTGTCCATGATGATGGTGATGTACCTCCCCGTAAATTCGCATCATGCTTTGGACACAAACAACCCCAAGGTCGATTCACTTGAGCTATGATACCCCTGATCTGTTATCCTAACTGTGTGACATGTATGCCAATGTGTTTTTGTGCCAATAAATTTTTAAGGCCGGAATTGGACTTTACACCGTGTTCTTGTTTCTCTTATTACACGTGCCATGGCCCGGTTAGTCAAGCTCTCTGGATGTGAGCTTGGTAGACTTACGACTCAACAACATGATCCCACTTCAATGTGAACAATTCTTTATTACAAGGTCAGCAGAACAATACAGTTTCCACGTAAGAGCAACAATGTTCTGTGTCAGTCTTGATGTCCCCTCTCCTTTGAGGGACCAATCTGCCTTTCCTATGATCGGACGCTCCTCAAAGCGTGTTGGTTGTTAGATCTCAGTTTTATGATTACAACAATCAATAAAGGACAGGTTAGAGCAGAGAGGGTAACTGAAGCAGCAACCATAAACCGACTGCGACCTATTATGTGTCCACAGTCGACACATTTGGTGTCCCCCTGCGCTTGAGCTGTTTTATCAGCGTACACTTTGGCGATGTAGTCCCGAGCGATGACATGCATGGCAATGATATTCCGTAACATGGTCTCTCCTCGCCTCAGCAATTCAGAAGCCCTAATGGAGTGGTTCCTAGTATTAGCGACGAGAGACGCTCGCATGTCGAAATCTGACAGAGAGTACACGTTGGATAGTACCCTGGGCCTCTTGGGCACCCTGACTGTATCGTTCAGTGCATGGATGCCACGTGTGCCTCTCCTCAGCTCGTACGTCTCAGATTGGGGCTGGTAGCATATGGGACCGAAGCAAGGAGTGCCACACGCAACAGGACACTCCAAGCTTATTTCACCAATCTCGTTCAACTCACATGCTGAAACCGTTTCGTTGTCAAGTACCAGAGGTTCACATAACCCCCTGTAGTCGCACAGGGGGACTCTGTAGTTGGCATGCATGTCGGTGTTGGGATCGAGCTCAGACAAAGAACAATGGCGGAGCCTGCATGAAGTTTTTGTAGTTTCCATGAGACACAACCCCCAGAATGCTTTTGGGGGGACCCTAAGGTGGCTAACCACCGCCCGAGTTTAAACTCTGGCCTTCTATTGGCTGAGAGCCAACAGACCCCGCGGCCTCCCCCGGAGGAAAGCAGGTAATAAATACTGAAAAAACTCTGAATTCATCGCACATTTCCCGGCACTCAAGATTCGAAACACACCTTCCAGGTTACTCCAGGACGATCTCAGCGCCAAAAGGAAGCAACCCATTCGCGCGTTTGTATTTTTATTTTTGCTTTAAGTCATCTTCTTTCTTTTTCGGGAACTTCTGGTTACCGTGTTTTTATTCTGAAAACTCCATTTTATTTTGAAGAGACAAAAGCTCTCTCACTCGCTGGCCGAGTTTCCCCAGACTTTTCCAGATCTGAAACCACAGCTGCTTTTTAGCTGTTTATACCTGCAGAGGAGCAAGTAACATTCGCTACTGAAGAGCAAGTAACATTCGCTTAAGGCAAGATTCATTCGCCAGGAGAACGAGACATTCTCTCCTATATCCGGCCCAGCTCCACCCCGCTGCCCGCACGAGTCAGCTGTTCGAGGCCACGAAAAACATTCACTTGTCTTCCCGGAACGCGCCGATCGCGCATCAAGGAACCGTGGACCAGCAACAAGTAAGAGGCTTATGTCTGGGCAGAGACTAGTTTAAACATTAGCGTGTTATTATTTGAGTGTACATTTGTTAGGACCGCTGTGTCCGCCCATCAGCGCGTCGTGACGCGCCGGCATTTCCGGCTACGCGGCCGCATTGTATTACCGTCAGACCTATTTTGCGGAGATTTTAACCCATTAAAAGATCGGTACACAGCTGAAAGCTCTTCCGCTTGGGTACCGAATGGTAAAGTCCCTGCAAAGTCGTCTCTGGCGGTGTTTGAGATCTCCTCCGATCATTCTTTGCATGTTTTCTCTCTCTCTATCTCTTCTCCTGAACCCGCCTGCACACACGTTCCAACCTGCATCCACATAATTCACGTGTTATACCCGTTCTAGCAACTTAGATAGTGCGATTGCCATTCGGTGCTCTGAACCAGATATAGATCAAAGCATCCCTTTGTTCTCCATTTCCTGTTGGTCAAACCACGAGTTTAGACCGCCATCTTAAATTCTATCCTGACATCACGTGGTTAGACGGCCATTTTGGATCCAGAAACACGACACCACGTGCACGAGTTTAGACCGCCATCTTAAATTCGATCCTACGATGTCACATGGTTAGACCGCCATTTTGGATTCAGAAACGCGACACCACGTGCACGATTTTAGACAGCCATCTTAACTCCCCCTCCTCTCTCACGACACACACACACACACACACACACACACATACACACATACACACACACACACACACACACAGACCCACACAAAGGTATTGCATGTGTGTTATAACTTGTGATAAGTGTTTGTGTTTTATCTTTAATATAGTAGTTCTTGTTAGGATAGTCATTAATTAACATTGATGTTATCTTTTAAATAAATTCTATTAGATTTAAAGTACCGGTGTTTTTGTGATTCTTTGTACATATGTATGTGACTATAGCTGGATTATGACTGCCTGTGCTCGAACTTAAAACCTTCACTGTTCATTATATAATCTTTAATAGCAAACATTGAGATTTTCTAATTGAACTTTCAGATTATGAGACTGATCTTTACAGATTGACTGTTGGTCCCTGATTACCAGGGTGGTGCCCCGTCTTTTATAAATTATAATTACAGATTTTATTATTCTTAATTGATTATTGTATTGTTTTTTTTCATTAATAATTTCATTATTCTTGATTGATAACTTTATCGTTTTAATTAATAATTTTATTAATTTTAATAAAATAATTATATTTTAATAATCATTTTATGATTATTCATATTTAAGCCAACGTCAAGTCTACCTACTATTGCACAACATAATTGGTGCCCCGTGTGAGGCAGTCTTATTCCAGCTGTGTCATAATATTTGTGTACAATAATCCAATTTTAATTTTCAAGAAAGACAAAATTTTGGAAATTTGTTTTTGTTGAAAATTTTATTTTTATTCCCTTGCACCATTGCCAAGCAGGTATACTAGTGCTGTGTAACCGTGGTTGGCTGCTTATTGCACATGAGTGGTTGTGTCATTTTGATGACCAATAAATAATAATTAATTTCAGAGAAAGAAATAATTTTAGAAATTTATTTTTCTTTGAGAATTTTTATATTTTATTCCCCTTGCTGAGCAGACGTTTTGCGTAACCGTAGTCGGCTGCTTATTGCATATCAGTGGTTGTCATCTTGATGCACAATAATCATAATTAATTTTTAAATGATAGAAATAATTTTGGAAATTTATTTGTCTTTGAAAGTTTTTATGTTTAATTCCCTTTGCGAAGCAGACGTTTTGTGTAACCGTGGTTGGCTGCTTATTGCAGATCAGTGGTTGTGTCATCTACAATGATAATTATTAATTTTTAGAGAAAGAAATAATTTTAGAAATTTATTTTTCTTTGAGAATTTTAAAATTTTATTCTAAATTCCCCTTGCTAAGCAGACGTTTTGCGTAACCGTAATTGGCTGCTTATTGCATATCAGTGGTTGTCATCTTGATGCACAATAATCATAATTAATTTTTAAAAGATAAAAATAATTTTGGAAATTTATTTGTCTTTGAAAGTTTTTATGTTTAATTCCCTTTGCGAAGCAGACGTTGTATAACTGTGGTTGGTTGCTGACTGCGTTGCAGTAGCTATTAGCTTTCATTAGATTTTCTGCATACTGTTGTGATCTTGAGGAGACTTATAACTAATTAGGATTGAGCCGCTGAGCTATCCTAGATAGAGCTACGTGATAGACACAGGGTGAAGATCACCGGTGTCTTTTTGTTGTGTTTTGTAACCTACGCATTGCACCCGCTTTGTGGAAAGCGAGTTAAATCCGTCCACCAGGTGTCTTGTTTCACTCAGAAAGATGAGTAACAAGGACCACTGTGAGACAAGGGCTCCTTCAGGGCCAGGCGACCTGTCACAGATGGTCGCCAAGCTTACACAGATGTCTATTGATGCGGTGAGTGATTTTGGTGGTTATGATTTAAGTACCTGCGATCAAAAGATTGAGGAAATTACTAGATACATCAATAACCCCATAGGCCCGCAACAGACAATACCCCGACTTCTGGGCCAACTGACCCTCCTGTATAACCAAAAAGCCAAGATGCAAATCCAAGAACATGCGGAGGAGCTCATGGCCATGCAGGCAGTATGTCAGGCGGAGCAACAGTCAAACTCCCACTTGCGGCATGTAATTAAGCAAACCCGAGAAGAACATGACCAAGCAATACAGGAGTATGAAACTCTGCGCACGCAAGCCCGAGAAGAACAGGACCAAGCAATGCAGGAGCGCGAAACTCTGCGCATGCAGGCCCGAGAAGAACATGACCAGGCAATACAGGAGTGCGAAACTCTGCGCGCACAGGTCCATGTCCAGGATCAAGAAGAAAGGGGGGGCAGTCAAAGAGGGCTGGCCTCCCCCGAGCTGATACCCTTGAGCACAGGGTCAGGAGCTGACGTCATTCCCGCTGGAGCCAGCAGAACCGAAACACTGGGAGGACAGCTCCGAGCACAGCTGCGCAACCCTCAGGCAGAGGAAGCGTTGCTCTGGAGGGTCCAACACGCCCAGCAGACGTCCACTCCGGCCAACATAACGTCAAGGGGGGAGCAAAAGGCAACCCCGGGGAGTGCAGTGACTTGGGGCTACCAAGCAACTCCAGCACACCCAGCCCGGAGCCACCCTGCTCCAGACTATGACGACGAAAGAACTCCACCCTGGAGGGCTGGACGATACTCCCAATTGACAAGAGACATGATGGGCTCTGAACCCCCGTCTGCCACTCAGGCGTACGCACACTATGGCTCACGATCGCGTCCTGGCGGGTCCCCCACTCCCGGTGTAGGGCAAAGATATGATGACCGCGATGATCAATACCGTGGTGGATACGAGTCGGAAGACTCTGATGGCTCAGCACCCCCTCGGAGAGAGGGAATCCGCACACGACAGCTGGAGTCCCTGTCCAAAGACATTGAGCGTTTCGACCCAAACAGCAAAGAGTCTAACATAGACGACTACCTTCGGGAGGTCGAACGTTGCCTCTTGGATTTGCCAAACCCATCATTCAGAGAGAAGCTGAAGCTGGTTTGGAAAACAACAACCAGAAGCGTCCATGCGTTCATGGAGACGCTCCCCCCCGGTACCAGAGATCGCTACTCCGCACTCTGCCGGGCCCTGCGAGAAGAGTACTCACTCTTCACCGACCAGGCCTCTGCCACCCTGGGTGCCTTTACGGTATTGCATAGGAAGAATGAACCTCCGAAGGAGTATTACAGACGCCTGAGGGCGGCGTACTTCCAAGGTCGCAACGCCCCTGGGTTAGACGAAGAGACCGCCTTCAAATCCTTATTCCTGCATAACCTCCATGAGAGTGTGCGGTATGATGTCACCATGCACTGCAGAGCAGGTGACTTCACCATGCAGGAGATAAGGAGGTATTCTCAGCTAGCCTGGGAGACGCGAACACGCCCCGCCAGAGCACCTGAACAGGACGTCAGGGTTCTGGATATCCAAGTCCGACCGAATGATGATCTGGCGCTGGAAGGCAACGAGATACCCCGCGTCAAGATGAAACCCAGAACAGGGAACCAGGGACGTCGACCCTTCCAACAGGGTGCCACACAGAACCAGGGGGGTGAGGATTCAAACCAGCCCACAATCAAGGAAGATCCCGGTATCCAAATACTTCTCAACAGAGAGGTAGGGATTGGGCCGAACAAAAACCCAATCAACACCGACCCTTCCGACAACAAGGTTTCAACCCAAACCAGGGGGGTGAGGATTCAAATCAACCCCATCAATACCAGGAGTATAGGTATGGCGACCGAAATCCAAAACATGGGATGCACCCTGGGATGGAGGACCTTATACGGAGAGGTGTGGCTGAAGCAATAAAGGACCTCAGAGTACCTGCCCCTCCAGGCTCCTCCAAGAAGCCAGACATTGAACCCCCTCAGCTAGATTAGAATAGACGCCCTCGCTCCCCACTCCCAAAGTTTACTTTGCTGATTAGGGAGGACCAGGCGCAAACAGAACATCTCCCTCTCACCTCCACATCTGAAAGGGGGGAGATATCCCCATTCAAACAGGAAGACCATTCAAACCACTCACACCATCAATAGTTGCATGCCTTACAGACTCGGTCAGTAGTTGTTTGGTTTGACATTATGTATGTTCAGGTAGCGAAAAGACCTAATGTAGGACCTCGTTGAGAGAATCGTGAAGTCTGCTACCACTACGGTTGTGCAGCCCTCCCAGATACACCTTCAGTCTTGGCAGTGCAAGTCCAATATCGGTAGATCTGCAGAATCTAAAAATAGAATTCATCATAGATTTACCGATTATTGAATAACAGAACGTGTATCTCCTAAAAGTCCGTTCTCAAGGTTGGGTTTTGGTAGGATAACACACATGTTCACCTTCAAACACCACCACTACTCGCCTACCTCAAATTTTCCCTCTGCTCCTCTTTCCCTTTTCCTTCATTTCACCTTTCGCATCAATTAATGTGTATGTTGACAACTACTGCCGATAAGCATGGTATGAAATGGAAATTGGGTGTCGTATTTAGAAATATTATATAGTCTCTCTGCCCAGATTTTGCCTCTGTCTGCCCAGACATTTTTGCCTCTGTATGCCCAGACATTTATGCCTCTCTCTGCCCAGATTATGCCTCATGAAATGAACTAACTTTTACTGCTCCAACCTCACCCAAGGATTACCTTTCCTTGGATTATAACTCGACTCTCGACCCTAGAGTTTGCCCTGGAAACTGTGGCCAACGCCCCACTCTCCAGACCAAAGGGGGGATGTTGGGATCGAGCTCAGACAAAGAACAATGGCGGAGCCTGCATGAAGTTTTTGTAGTTTCCATGAGACACAACCCCCAGAATGCTTTTGGGGGGACCCTAAGGTGGCTAACCACCGCCCGAGTTTAAACTCTGGCCTTCTATTGGCTGAGAGCCAACAGACCCCGCGGCCTCCCCCGGAGGAAAGCAGGTAATAAATACTGAAAAAACTCTGAATTCATCGCACATTTCCCGGCACTCAAGATTCGAACACAACCTTCCAGGTTACTCCAGGACGATCTCAGCGCCAAAAGGAAGCAACCCATTCGCGCGTTTGTATTTTTATTTTTGCTTTAAGTCATCTTCTTTCTTTTTCGGGAACTTCTGGTTACCGTGTTTTTATTCTGAAAACTCCATTTTATTTTGAAGAGACAAAAGCTCTCTCACTCGCTGGCCGAGTTTCCCCAGACTTTTCCAGATCTGAAACCACAGCTGCTTTTTAGCTGTTTATACCTGCAGAGGAGCAAGTAACATTCGCTACTGAAGAGCAAGTAACATTCGCTTAAGGCAAGATTCATTCGCCAGGAGAACGAGACATTCTCTCCTATATCCGGCCCAGCTCCACCCCGCTGCCCGCACGAGTCAGCTGTTCGAGGCCACGAAAAACATTCACTTGTCTTCCCGGAACGCGCCGATCGCGCATCAAGGAACCGTGGACCAGCAACAAGTAAGAGGCTTATGTCTGGGCAGAGACTAGTTTAAACATTAGCGTGTTATTATTTGAGTGTACATTTGTTAGGACCGCTGTGTCCGCCCATCAGCGCGTCGTGACGCGCCGGCATTTCCGGCTACGCGGCCGCATTGTATTACCGTCAGACCTATTTTGCGGAGATTTTAACCCATTAAAAGATCGGTACACAGCTGAAAGCTCTTCCGCTTGGGTACCGAATGGTAAAGTCCCTGCAAAGTCGTCTCTGGCGGTGTTTGAGATCTCCTCCGATCATTCTTTGCATGTTTTCTCTCTCTCTATCTCTTCTCCTGAACCCGCCTGCACACACGTTCCAACCTGCATCCACATAATTCACGTGTTATACCCGTTCTAGCAACTTAGATAGTGCGATTGCCATTCGGTGCTCTGAACCAGATATAGATCAAAGCATCCCTTTGTTCTCCATTTCCTGTTGGTCAAACCACGAGTTTAGACCGCCATCTTAAATTCTATCCTGACATCACGTGGTTAGACCGCCATTTTGGATCCAGAAACACGACACCACGTGCACGAGTTTAGACCGCCATCTTAAATTCGATCCTACGATGTCACATGGTTAGACCGCCATTTTGGATTCAGAAACGCGACACCACGTGCACGATTTTAGACAGCCATCTTAACTCCCCCTCCTCTCTCACGACACACACACACACACACACACACACACACAACACATACACACACACACACACACACAGACCCACACAAAGGTATTGCATGTGTGTTATAACTTGTGATAAGTGTTTGTGTTTTATCTTTAATATAGTAGTTCTTGTTAGGATAGTCATTAATTAACATTGATGTTATCTTTTAAATAAATTCTATTAGATTTAAAGTACCGGTGTTTTTGTGATTCTTTGTACATATGTATGTGACTATAGCTGGATTATGACTGCCTGTGCTCGAACTTAAAACCTTCACTGTTCATTATATAATCTTTAATAGCAAACATTGAGATTTTCTAATTGAACTTTCAGATTATGAGACTGATCTTTACAGATTGACTGTTGGTCCCTGATTACCAGGGTGGTGCCCCGTCTTTTATAAATTATAATTACAGATTTTATTATTCTTAATTGATTATTGTATTGTTTTTTTTCATTAATAATTTCATTATTCTTGATTGATAACTTTATCGTTTTAATTAATAATTTTATTAATTTTAATAAAATAATTATATTTTAATAATCATTTTATGATTATTCATATTTAAGCCAACGTCAAGTCTACCTACTATTGCACAACATCGGTCAACATAGGCCTGTCCAGCCAACACGTCCTGTTACCCTTCGAAGAGTCTATGAAAGGCATGTACCAGTGGGAGAGCGCGACCGGATGCCATCTCTCCCTCTTGGCGACCATTACGAGTCTAGATGACAGCGATCGGCTCGCCACAGGTGCGTCGGTGTAATACTCGGTAGCAAAGCCAGGTTCGCATCCCGTCATATCTGAACGATTCTGTCTAGTCACGAGTGACGTTTTTGAGCGCTTGCTTGGACCGGACCGACAAGCGCCATCGGCGCCACTGGACGTGAGACGGTGTGATGTCGACAGGTCTCTCCGCCATCATACGGCCCCACAAAATACATACTCGGGCACCGTGAGGCACATTGCCGTGCACGGGTAATTCTGTGCAGCATCGCGGGTTGCCCCAAAGGACACCGGAGCATACAGATCTCCTGACCGCCGTTCGTGCACCTAACCAGATACCTGTACATACCCGTGCAGTAGTACACCTTGGACTGACAGTTGCTTAGATTACTGTCATCCCAGAGAGTATCGGAGAGGCCCATACAACCCCAGACCCATAGCGCTATCGTATACGGCACGTTTCGAAGCGTCATATTCCCCTCGCACTTGGACATCACCCGGTTAACAAATATGTTAATTCAAAAGAATGTCACAAACACACAATCGCGTGTCAACCATGGGAACCCCGAGACGGAAGACCCTTCTGAGTCTGTTTGACGGGACAGGTAGTATTTGTAGACCCTTCGTCGAAGCCGGATGGAACGTGAGAAGGCTAGACGTCGACGGTAGCCACAATGCTGATATTGTTGTAGATATACGAAACTGGGATCCTGTGACTGAATGGTCAGGGCCAGCTCCCGATGTCATATTCGCTGGACCACCTTGCGAGCACTACAGCTCAGCCAGAACTCACGCTAGGATACCCCGGGACTTGATACTCGCCGACTCTCTGGTGATGAAGACGATAGACATCATAGAGTACTTTCACACCATGAACCCTGCCATGCAGTACTTTGTGGAAAACCCAGACTCCAGTATGCTATGGAAGAGATGGGTCTCACACAGGCTTTACGCCGACATCGGAAATCACCCGACGAGCGTCTTCGTCAAGTCGATGAGTCACGGCGGAAAGAAAACGTGTCAGGATATAATGCTGGCTAACAGGAATGGGTTCAGGATGGCCTGTGAGGACAAGCGTGTTGTTAGACTCGACTACTGTAGATACGGCACCAACTACAGAAAGAGGACCCGGTTGATGACCATAACCCATTCCAAGGTGTAATGTGTAACAA
>VCHM03000613.1:0-11058 GCA_006182925.3 Reinhardtius hippoglossoides
TGTTTTTTATTTTATTAAAAGGTTTTTCTTTTGTCATCTAGAACATCTTTGGGGACATAACTTTTTTGGGTAAATAACTTTCACAATACTTTTAAAGATAAATGGTCTCTGCATATGTGGTATCAGTTTTTTAATCTTTTTTTAACCCTTGTGTTTTTCCGGTCAAATTGACCAGAGTGTGTGTGTGTTGTGTGTGTGCGTGCGTGGTGCGGCGTGTGACAACGCAAGCCCTGGCCGGTCAGGGTGACCCAAGGATTGTCATTATCCAATTCTCCGGGGGTTTAATTGAGACCAATGGATTGTCATGGGAGGGTCATTTAGACCCCCAAGGGGGCGCTGTGGTGCTCTGCGGGGTTCATTTAGACCCAAAACCTGATTCCCAAATTGATAATAAGGGGGGGTACATTAGACCATAATAAGTCTCAGTGTGCCACTCTCTTCAGACCATGGCAAGATGTCGCGTAAGGAGCGTTTCACCAGAGAACAGGTTCTCCAACGCTATTCTCCCAGCAACCATCTCCTGAACCCGAAGAGGACGCGAAAGACCCAGAACCGAGAGCGACGGACAAGGAGATGGAGAAAGACCGAGAAGCAGACCGAGAAGCAGACGAAAAGCAGACAGAGGACAGAGACGGAGACGGAGACGAAAAAACGGCGATGCGAAGAAGACGAAGACGACGACGGTGATACGAAGACGACGACGGGACGAAGACGAAGACCCAGTGGGTGATGCTTCTGCAGATTCGTCATCTTGGAAGAAGAAGAAGAAGGGGGAAACAGACAGCGGCGACACCACCACCACCACCGGACCTTCCCCTCAAGAACGGGGAAATAACATGGTCCTCGAGGGCGTAGGGCCGAAAAGAGGGCCACTGCTCCTCCTCCCCCTCCTCCTCCTCCTCCTCCTCCTCCCCCTCCTCCTCCTCCTCCCTCCTCCTCGCTGGGCGGCTCAAAGCGGGGTCCCCCGGGGGCCCCCACGATCCACGCGACGTCCCGCACCGGGGGACCTTGCTCGACGTTCCCCCTGTTCATCACCCGACGGTAGAGAACATCATCCTGGAGATGACGAATCGGGAGGGTCGAGAAAATACGGTGACGAATGGAAAGGGATGGACGAGACCGACCTGCGCGCCTACGTAGGGCTGCTGATCTTAGCGGGCGGTGTACAGTTCCCGGGCGGGCCGCCGCACCTGTGGGACGCAGAGAGCGGCCGGGGGGATATTCGTGGGCCCCGATCCCTAAAACTTTTCCCCACGTACTCCAGACTGCTGCGCTTCGACGACCGCGAGACAAGACGCACAAACGAGCCCACAGACAATTGGGGCCGGCGAGAGGTCTGGGACACGTGGGTGTCGCGGCTACCGCACCTCTACAACCCCGGGGGCCCCAAGTGACCGTGGACGAGCAACTGGGTTCGTTCAGAGGTTAGTCTTTTTTTTTAAATTGATATTATTTTTATTATGTTATGTTGTTTTTGGTGGATGTGGTGCTCCTGAGCACCGGGACCCTGAGGCCGACATCAGCGACCGCGGAGACGGGAAACCGGTCTTTGTCCTGGACTACAACCGCAACAAAGGTGGCGTTGACAACCTAGACAAATGTGAGCGGAACAAGCGGAGGGTGTTCCTGGTGCAGCTGGAAAGGCTCTGGTGACTCCGTTCATCGCACGAAGGGAGTGCTTCCCCCGCACGGACACGTCTGCCGCGGTTGTGAAGGCTGTAAAAGCCGCCGCCGTGCCGCACAGAGAGCTGTTGACACGACCTCGCCCCGATGTCCGGCCTCCTCCAACCCCTCACACCCCGTCGGGGGAGAAAGGGAAAAGAGGTGTCAATATGCCCCAGGAAAAAGGCTGAAAAAACCACCCCATTGCCGCGGGTGTAAAAAATACATCTGCAAGGGGCTCCCATTCTTTTGCGTACGTGGCCCCCTAATAGGGGGGGGGCTAGTGAGGGACCCAAAAACCCCGGGGGAGAAGCAGGAAACACAGGGTTTAAAGGGGGGCTTTCCATGCATGTTCGAATTAAGAATACCAAAAAAGGTCAGGTAAATAAATATATGGCCATGCTGGTACTTTGTATTTAAAAACTCCAGAGAAGGCGTTTTTTAATGTTGGCGGCTAAAGGGCCCTTGCATCTACCTTGGTGGGAGGGGCATTCATTCTGGTTTGCAAGTCATTGAATTTAAATTTGGGAAAATTTTGGGAGGGGATCGGTACATTGGGGGGCTATGTTTTTTTTTTAAAAACTGCACGGTCGTAATCGAGGAAAAAATAACCAGCATTTCAGATACGGGTGACCAAACTTGTGCAGTTAACTTTAACATCGGGACACAAAAACAGAATGTTTCGGTCTGTAGGTTTTCTCTCACTCCCGGATTCTGTATTTTGACATATGTGGGAAAATGGGCTTGCATGGTTGAGGTAGAGGTAGGATCATTTGTTTCGATGCATCTGAGCCCTTTTTTTAAAATGCAGAAAATTTGTTTAAATTTTTTGGAACCGATAATGATTTTTTTATGTTTAAATTTCCAACTTCAGACATTTAAAAAAGCAATATCCTTTTGGTTTAACTACATAAAAATCTGACAGGTTTGAAAGGTGCCTACATAATTGGTCCAGCCCTTTGGGCCCTAACCTCCTCGACCTAAAGAGACAAAAATAACTTTTACAAAATGCTTGTTTTGCGAGACAATTTAAAATGGTAAAAAAAAAAGTTTTCTTCCTGACTCCATTTGATCCCCAATTGCCCCTTAAATCTTTATTTAAAAACGTTAAGGGTAAATGTTAAAAAACAGTTTAATTTAGGTTCCGTGCAGCAATGTATCAAAGTCAAAATAAATTTAAAATTTTATAGAAAAATTGGAAGTTTTTGTAAGTGAAAATTTATGATTCAACATATGACAAGGTAAGTCAAATACTTTACCTTCGGAAGTAAAAAGTACTGATCGTAGGGCTGAAAACAAACGAATATTGTATGCGTTTAAATTATATTTTGAAATGAGAATGACAAATCGGTTATGAATCACCAAATACCAATCAGAATCAGAATCAAAAGATTTTTCCCAAAAGTGGTTACACCTACCTGGATTTCCCTTGGCAGGGCATATGGTGCTACAATGAACATAAAGAAAAAACAACACATAAGACTCTAGAAAAAAAAAAAAACAATAAAATAAAGATAAAAAAATAAAAAAGTAAGTAAAAGCAAAATGTAAATGAAAAAAAGGGTAGTGAAATGTAAAAAACGGAGTGAAAAGTAAAAAACGGGGAGGAAAAAGTAAATTCAATATGAGTGTGCAATGAGAGTGCTGTAATGTGTTTTAATGAACCAGGACTACACTGAGACGGGGGGGCGGGGTAATGCCCAAGAGGTGTGGGTCCGGGCCTTGTGATAAGGCCAACTGACCGGGGAAAACGGGTTTGTGGCGGGGGTTTTGGTCCTGATGGACCGCAGCCTCCCCGGAGGGAAGCCCTCGAAGAGTTTGTGACCCGGGTGGGAAGGCGGCCACAATTTTACCTGCATCTCGGCCCCTAGAGGCAAAAAGGCCCTGTAGAGATGAGTTTCAGCCAATCCCCTTTCTCCGCAAAGGATGATACGCTGCAGTTGCCTTTTCTTTGGCATGGCAGCAGGTACCAGTGGTGATGGAGGAGGTGGGGGATCGATGATGAGGTGTAATGCACCATCTTTGTTTTTGGCGGTTGAATTTCTTCAGCTGCCGCAGGAATACATCCTTGTTATTTTGGGTGGGGGGTGATGTTCACCCCCACTTGAGGTCCTGGGAGATGAGGTGCCCAGAACCGGAAGGACTCCGCATGTCGCTGGGGGTCTTCGGGTGATGGGGGGGGGGTGGGGCGGGGTTCCTTAAAAGCCACAACCACCCCACTTTTTTTAGAGCTTTTGAGCCCGGGTTTTCAGCCCACACCAGGTCACCAGAGGTCAATCCCCCCCCGTAGGCGGACTCATCCCCACCAGGATGACCCCAAATGAGGGTGGTGTGTCCGCAACTTAAGGATTTGAGGACTGATGACTGGGGTGCAGCTTTTGGGTTACGGGGGAGAAGATAGGGGGGGAAAAGAAACACCCTTGAGGGGAACCGGTTTAAGGCCCGGGAACCAGAGCCCTGCCCCCCAGCCTCACGTGTTGCCTCCTGAACAGGAAGTCTGTGATCCACCTGCAGGGGGGTGGGGGCACCTCATGGGAGAGTTGTCCTGTAGAAACCCCGGGATGATGGTTTTGAAGGCAGAGCTGAAGTCCCCCAAACGGGATCCGGCGTAGGTTCCTGAGGGCCAGGGCGGGAGGATAAAGTGAAGGCCTGTTTATGCAGTCTACGACTTTTTGGCCGTGGGCAAACTGCGGGGGATCCGGGAGGGGGGCAGTGTGGCTTTGAGGGGGAACAGCACAAGGCGCTCAAATCCTTATCACCACAAAAGGTCAGGGCGGGGTTGTAGTCTTGAGTCCTGATCTTTTTTTTTTTGGGGACGGGGGATAGGGGAGGCTTAACAGATGGTCGGGGCTGTCCCCAGTGGGGTTTGAAAATGTCGGGAAAACCCGGAGCGTGGTCAGCACAGGTTCAGGATTGAGGAGAGACAGAGTCGGCCCGGCGTTTTGGGGGGGGGTTTTTGGTCTCCTGAAAGTCTGTTGACGTCCCCCTCCAGGATGGAGAAGTTTTCACTGGGGTAGGGGAGGAGGGGGGGGCAGTTGTGAAAGGGCGGGCCTTTTGCTATGGGGGGGAAGAGCATTGATGGGCTGGAGGGTGGGTTTTTCCCCCGGGGGAGGTGTCAGGACTCCCATTGTCTTCCAAAGGACAGAAAACTTTTAAAGTCGTTGGCCGGCGTGGTTTTTGTGGAATGGGGGGCCCCCGGCTTACAATTAAATCTGCCTAAGCCCTTTCCAGACAGGGCAGATCATTGGCGGAAGGGGTTTTGGGTTTTCAGAGTACGACTTTTTTAGCTTCTTCACCCCCTTTGCAAAACCTGTTTTTTGACTTATAAACCCCTGTCTCGTCCCCACCTGAACGTCTCTCCTTCTTCAACCTTTAATTTTTGGTTTTGCTGTGAACCAGGGTTGAATTTTTGAAACACACCCTGGTGCGTGATGGAAACAGTGTCCTCACAAAGTGATATAAAAAGTCACAGCCTCGGGTTTACTCGCCCAGACTTTGGTAGCAGCCCTGAAACCCCCCAATCCTACCCAAGCAGCCTGAAGCCCTCCCGCTTCACGGGGTCCACGTTTTGAATTCAAAAAGGTTTTGCAGATTTTTAGTTTTGCCTGTATGCGGAATCAATACCTGACGTGGTCCAGAGCCCCAGGCACCCCGGGGACGGGATGGGACTGTTTCTGGGGTGAACATGATCAAAATTTCTCCCTCGGGGGATTTAATAATTGTTTTTTTTGGGGAGTTGGGGTGAGATTTCCTTTGTTAAAGCCCCGAGGCAAAACTAAGGAGCCGGGTTATCCGTTCCACCCAGTATCTGGCGGCAGCGGGTTGCGCCTCTTGCACGTTTGGCCCCGCGGTGGAATGTAAAAACCGACCCGAAAGAATGAAACGAACCCCGGGGGGGGTAGAAGGGTTTGCTTTTATGAAAAAATATTCCAGATCAGGGGGAACGGCTATGAAAAACTGTCAATCATGCACCCGCGCAGTTGGATAGAAGAGATTCCTTTCCCCCTTTCGATTTTCCGAGATCCCTGTGGGGGTCCGCCGGAAAAGTTGGAAGCCCGCCCCTGCAGCGCAAGTCCCTTTCGATCCAACAGCCACGTCTCCCGGAAACCCAGAAAGGAAAATGGTAGAAATCTCTGTTCTTCCAACTGAGGGGGTTTGTCCGCTGTTTCACAGTGAACGCCGTTGGGGGGGAAATTCCCCGGTGCGGTGTGCGAAGTCCCCGCCGGCGGAGGGCACAAACGAACCGGCCTGTTTACCTCTCCCCCGTCGCTTTTACTCTGTAGAAGGTGGGGCACCTTTGACCAAAATCCAAAATTTCGAAAAAAAAAAAAAAATGAAAGCGGAAATAAATTGTCGGGGTTATACCCGAGTTCATAGCATTTTTGGTGAAAAGCTCCCGGTTTTTAGGCAAAAACACTGAATTAAATAACAAAACAAGACAAAAACGCCAACCCCAAAACGCCCAGGCAGCCGTCTGCGGCGCCATCTTTGAAAACTCTTTTTTGCTCAGTTTTCGTTCGCGGCATGTGATGACCAAAGGGGCAACTCCCCCCCTGAGCGATGAGGCCAATACGGAAGTGCAAAAAAGGGGCAGTTCATGGGGTTTTCCACTGGGCTGGCTCCCAAAAAGGGCAAAATTCCCCTTGACCCCTGTTTAAAAAACCCGACTTTGGAGGCAGAATTTAAAACCCATTTACAGGATGGTTTAAAAAATGGTTTTAGTCTCAATCACTTAGTTCTCCTTATGACAACCCGAGGGGGGTGAATTTTTTCAACTCATCGTTTAAATTTTATAGAGGTTTGATATATGAAATAATTACACTTTAGGAAGTGCTCACCGTTGCTCGGCCCCCTCCTAGCCTTTTGGGTCCTTCACCCGGGTAAAAGGCTAAAGGCTAACCAAATTTCCCCAACAGGACCGGGGTCTGTGGGGAGGGTTCACTCACACAGGGGATGAAAAATACGGGTTTTAGTTCGGGGTTGTTTCCTGACGGAGAAGCAAAACTCTGCGCTCCAGTTTCTGTGGAAGTAAAGTTTTTTTTGAGTATGGTTTTGTAGTGAGAGCAGGTATCGGGTCTCTTTACCCGGTTGTTACTTAGCTCCCCTAGCCGCAGGCAAGATACCAGCGTATGGCGATGTAACGGGCCCCACGGGAGTTTTTGACCCGAATGAAACCCAGACAGGAGATGTGTGTTTTGGGGAAAAAGCTCCCCACAAGATATCTAAGTTGAAAGGTTTTACTCGCCAACCCATTGACTTGACTCTTACAAGATTTTTTCTGCAGAAACAATTTACGTGATCAACTGAAACTGAGTATTAAAGTCACATCGCTTTAAGAGCAGCTGTTTCAAATAGTTACGTTCCCCAAAACTCTTTTTCAGAGTGTTGGTGTGATGTTTGAACGTGTTGGAAAACAACCGTCGGATACATTCAGTTTTTACCATCGTTAATTTTTGGAGACTTTTCTGAAAAATTGTGGTTTTAAAAAAGTGGGCATGCAGAATAATGATTTTTTTTTTCACATAAAAAATTATAGGAAATGTAAAATTTTCTAGATAGACAGTCACATAAGAACCTGAGGCTGGTCCACCACCTATTTCTAACTGAAAGATTTGTCTGATGAATTTGAAGTAATAAAATTTTATTTTACCCTGAAAAATCGTTAGGGTTTTCCTGCACCATGTAGACTTTCATATTGGTATTGTTGAAAGTTCCCCAGGTGACTCCGACAGCCGCACCCGGGGGTCCAAAATGAGACACAAAATGGAATCCCAAACCCCTGAACACTGACATCACTTCACCTGACCCAGGCCTGTTTTAAACTTACAAACAAACAAGCAAAATATTGCACCAAACTAAAGATTTAAATTTTAAATGCAATACTATTTAAAGGGAAGAACTCCCTACGACATTTATTGTTTGGGAGTGCACTTTTTAATCCAAAACCCAAATTTAAATACATAGTTGAATATCCACAAAAAACAAAGGGTACCAAAATTTTTTCAAAGTAACCTTTTCCCCTTCAATAAGCCAACTTTTTTTTCCTTCATTTATTAGGGACGGACGAGCCCAAGGACACAGCTTGGACCGTGTTCTGTCTCTTATGGCCAAAAAAAAATAAAAAACCCGTTTTTTTTTCTAAAGTGTATCAAATCAGAAATAAAAAAAAAAACATTTTTTGTAAGTGTTCATTTTTTAACCAACCCTAAAGTTAGAAATTTAAATCTTTTCATGACACTTAGCAATATGCCAACTCTAAACTTGCAGGCCATCTTTTTTAAGGGAGGGGAAAAAATAAGTTTGTCAATGAAGTGGTTTTCAGGTCATCCTCATGTTTACCCGCTGAAGTGCCCATCTCCACCATGTTTCTGCTGCCGAGTGGATGTAGGAATCAGGTGTGCAGTGCTTTAATTTTAAAGGAAAAAAGAAATCATTAAAAAGGGGTTTTATTTGTGTTTGTTCCAGCAAAGACTGGTTCTTTTCAGTTTTATTCTTTTCAGCAGGGGGGAAGCCCACGACTTCAGAAGAACCGATTACTGGGCCTGGGTTTGTACCCCCATGGTTAAAGCAAAATTGTAATCACTTTGGATAAAAACACGCAAATGAAAAGTTGTACGAAAGAAAAAAAAATTGTACAAATAGATAAAAGTCTTTACCCCATCTGAAATTCAAGGGGATAATCTCCCCCAGACGTTGTAAAATCCACATCAATCTCTCCATTTTCTGTGTGAAAAAATAATTATATAATAATATGAGAAAAAATTTTAGTGGAATTAAATTATCAAACTGTCTAATTCACTGTAAATTTCCCAAAAAGGTAAATAAACAAGGGGGCAATAGTAATGGTGGTTTACCAGCCTTTTTCAGAAAATTTGTGAAACAGTTTCTATCACATGCAACTTACACATGTAGCGTATTGATATTAACTTAAAAAATTTTAAATCAAGTCACACCAAACACACGACTGTAGTAGTGTATTTTAAATTTTTTGCTTCAATCTGTTCATTACACGTTAAAAACGGTCACTTTTAAAAACATATTAAAAACCACTTGAGGCATGTAAGCATATGATTATGATAATAGATAAAGCAATAGGTTTTGTTGTTGTGTAGTTTCAAGGTTACTTACCTCTAGTGAGTTCGTTGTAAAGATCGCGACCATCCTGAAGCAACGCACCGGCAGCGCTACCCGGGTTAGAAAGCCGCGGGAAAGGCATGTAGCCTAGCCCCTTTAGCCTGAGCAACCAGTAACATTGAGCTCTACGGGCGTGGCTCAGCTGTCAGTCTTCATCGCGCTCCTCCTCTTTTCTCATTTATTGGTTAGCCAGGAACTAGGGGGAGTCAGCAACGGCAAGATGGGCCGGGGGAAAACGCCTCCTACTAGCCTCATTCTCACTCTGCAGAACCAAACGGGTGACGTCACGGACGCTACGTCCTTTATATACAGTCTATGGTGATGACTGATGTTGGGAAAATGGTTTTTTGGAGAAACCAAAGAAAGCCTCCATGTTCAGTCGAAAGCCTTGAGCACATGTTCTTTGTCCTGGAGAAAACCAGAGCAAGGCCCTCCCAGGGTGCGGCAAGGGCGACACTCCAACTCAAACCAACCCTTCAACAGCGCCGATGTCCTGCTGGAAAACTTAAAGCCAGCAACGAGCTGCACAGCTCAACAGAATCACTGAGGCCGGAGACAGAAACCAGCAAGACGACTTCCCCAGAACTGCGAACTGCACAGCAACTCTTTTTCCCCTTTTCCCCGGATGGGTAACACAACGGGCTTTAATAATTATAGTAGGCTAAGCAAGACTGTTTATTTCAATTCTGTGTGATGTTATAAGTTTGATTCGTGGTGTTGTGATACTTTGGGTTACAATTTATTGAGAAAGTAATGTTAGTCTGTATGCTCTTCACAGTCTTTCGTTGCATCCAATCTAGTAACTTCCTCTAATTTGGCACACACACAGACACATGCATAACTCTTCACCTCATAGCTCTACAGTCGTAAACATTCCAATAGGGGGGAACGGGTGTTACCTCTTTGGCCGGCCGCCATTTTGAAAGCACGCTGACTCACAGACACACACACATGTAGACTCGCATGCCTATCTTTGTTTAGTAAGTACACCATTAGTAATTTGTGTTTTATTACTTATTTATATTCATAATAAATGTCTTTCTTCACAATGTTTTTGTCATTAATGTTGCAAAAGTGAATTTTGCCAACCTCTACACTGTCAAGAACTCCATATCCTTCAACTTAGCTAACTATCTATATTGGTAATTTTGGTTATAGTTTATTAATTTAATTATGCAGTTGTCTGGAAGCGGGTAGACAAGCTGAGCATGTTTTAAAAAACACCACCCCTCCTAACTCACTGTAACATATTATTACCTCTGACACTATATTTTTGCATTGTTTGTTGCCTTCCTCGATCCCTAAATAGCAATATCTTTATTTTAAATTTTTTTAATGATAAAATTTTAACTATTAGAAATAAAAATCAACCATCTCCTGCCCCTCATTGGCACTAATACCCTACCAAAACCAGAAATCTCAGAACGGCTGAAATCCTACCGATTATTTGACAGCTTCTCTCTGATCACCCTTGATCAGCTGACCAAACTAATCTCAGGGTTTTAAACCAACAACTTGTATCTTAGATCCCATTCCTCAAAATACTTAAAGAATTCTACCCCTATTAAGTTCGTTACTAAAAACATAAATCTGTCATTATCACAGGTTTTTGTACCACATCTTTTAAAAAAACTGTAAAAAAACCCCCTTTTAAAAACCCCACCCTAGACCCAGAGGTTTTTTCAAATTTCGACCGATATCTAATCCCCCTTCCTGTCTAAAATCCTTGAAAAAATTTTTGCCAACAGCGGTGAGTTTTTTTTCCAGGGAAAAAATTTTAAATGAAGACTTTCAGTCTGGTTTGAGCCAATCATAGACAGAGCGCCTGGTTAAAGGGGACTAATGACCTTCTAAAAGCTTCAGATCAGGGGGTTTGGGGTTTTGTCCCCCCTTCGTTAGATCTTAGTGCAGCATTAAAAAAATTGACCATACCTTTTATTAAGAGACGGAAAAGTTAAATTACATTAAAGGTTCCGCCCTAACGGGTTTTAAATCCTTTTTTCTGTCGCTCCCAATTCGTGCAAATTTTTGATGAGTATCTGTGGGCCACCAAATTAACCAGGGGGTTTTCCCCAGGGTCTGGCCGGGCCCAATTTTTTCTCATTATTACTTCCCTCGGAAACATTATCAGGGCCACTCGTAAATTTCCCTGCATCGTGACACCCAGTTTTTTTTGTCAAAAAACCTGAACAAAGTAAAAATAACAAACCCCCATCATGTCTCAAGGACATAAAAACCTGGATACCCCAAATTTTCTCTTTT
>VCHM03000614.1:5000-7500 GCA_006182925.3 Reinhardtius hippoglossoides
CAAGTGGAGGTGGTTCGCAGGGTCCTAACTGGAGCTCACTTAATCAGGCAGCGAAAGTTGTCCGTGGGTCATGGAGCTCACTGAGACCCAGGCAGATTTAATAGTGGGTCCCCCCTGGGCTAGGCTGGTGCTGGTGCTGGTGCTGGAGGTGTCTGGGAGGGCTACTTTGGCCCCAGAGCCGGCGGGGCTGGAGGCCCTGAAAGTGTGCAAGTGGAGGTGGTTCGCAGGGGTCCTAACTGGAGCTCACTTAATCAGGCAGCGAAAGTTGTCCGTGGGTCATGGAGCTCACTGAGACCCAGGCAGATTTAATAGTGGGTCCCCCCCTGGGCTAGGCTGGTGCTGGTGCTGGTGCTGGAGGTGTCTGGGAGGGCTACTTTGCCCCAGAGCCGGCGGGGCTGGAGGCCCTGAAAGTGTGCAAGTGGAGGTGGTTCGCAGGGGTCCTAACTGGAGCTCACTTAATCAGGCAGCGAAAGTTGTCCGTGGGTCATGGAGCTCACTGAGACCCAGGCAGATTTAATAGTGGGTCCCCCCCTGGGCTAGGCTGGGCTGCGTGCTGGTGCTGGAGGTGTCTGGGAGGGCTACTTTGCCCAGAGCCGGCGGGGCTGGAGGCCCTGAAAGTGTGCAAGTGGAGGTGGTTCGCAGGGGTCCTAACTGAGCTCACTTAATCAGGCAGCGAAAGTGGTCCGTGGGTCATGGAGCTCACTGAGACCCAGGCAGATTTAATAGTGGGTCCCCCCCTGGGCTAGGCTGGTGCGGGCTGGTGCTGGTGCTGGTGGGCTGGTGCTGGGTGCTGGCTGTGCTGTGCGTGCTGGAGGTGTCTGGGAGGGCTGCTTTGGCCCAGAGCCTGGCGGGGCTGGAGGCCCTGGAAGTGTGCAAGTGGAGTGGTTCGCAGGGGTCCTACTGGAGCTCACTTAATCAGGCAGCGAAAGTGGTCCGTGGGTCATGGAGCAAATATACATTATTATTTTTATGATTAAATTCAATTTGACCTTTCTCCTGTAATGCCCCCATTTCCCCATTAGATGGTGGACTTTGACTGGGAGAGGAGTGACATTTGACTAAGTGTCAGATGAGTGAAATATGGAGGTGCTGCTCTGGTCCTTGAGCTCACCTCACTGACAACTCAGCTCGGCAGACAGGCAGGCAGGCGGGCAGGCAGGCAGGCAGCAGGCAGGCAGGTGCTGGAGGTGCAGGCAGGCAGGCAGGTGCTGGAGGTGCTGTCAGTCAGGCACAGAGATGCCACTCCAGCTGGCTCCAAATTGTAGCTGTTCTAATACTTGCCTCAATGTGATTTTAGTTGTTCTCAATATCAACACACACAGACACACACAGACACACACAGACACACACAGACACACACAGACACACACACACCACACACACACACACACACACACACACACCACACACACACACACACACACAACACCACACACACACACACCACACACACCAACACACACCACCACACACACACACACCACTCACTCGCACCTCTCACGCTGCTCCGTCCTCCAGCAGGAGAAGAATATTACTCAGTGTGTGTTTCTGGCCCGTGTTTTCAGCACCGTCCTCCAGCGGAGAGCAGGGAATCAAAAATCATGAAAAAGGAATAAAATAATGCCCACAACCCTGCCTAATGTCATGAAATATACCAACTGAATGCTGGACACTGTCTAATTTCATGAAAAGGCCAATTTGATCAAAAACAGGGAAAAGAGAGGATCGAGAAAATAGTCATGCACATCGTTGCGATGTCAGAGGTTTCACCCCCCTTGACAGAATACACTCCGCACGATTACAGAAACCTGGTTTTCGACCACACTCAGTGCAATGGGAGAAAAAAAAAAAATCAAAAATCATGAAAACGGGTTAAAATAATGCCCCCCCCCCTGCCCCCCCCCCCCTGCCTACGATTACAGAAACCTGGTTTTCGACCACACTCAGTGCAATGGGAGAAAAAAAAAAAAATCCAAAAATCATGAAACGGGTTAAAATAATGCCCCCCCCCCTGCCCCCCCCCTGCCTACGATTGCAGAAACCTGGTTTTCGACCACACTCAGTGCAATGGAGAAAAAAAAAAAAATCCAAAAATCATGAAAACGGGTAAAATAATGCCCCCCCCCCTGCCCCCCCCCCCCCTGCCTACGATTACAGAAACCTGGTTTTCGACCACACTCAGTGCAATGGGAGAAAAAAAAAAATCCAAAAATCATGAAAACGGGTAAAAATAATGCCCCCCCCCCCTGCCCCCCCCCTGCCTAATGTCATGAAATATACCAACTGAATGTTGGAAACTGTCTAATTTCATGAAAAGGCCAATTTGATCAAAAACAGGGAAAAGAGAGGATCGAGAAATAGTCATGCTCATCGTTGCGATGTCAGAGGTTTCACCCCCCTTGACAGAATACATTCCGCACGATTACAGAAACCTGGTTTTCGACTGGACTCAGTGCAATGGGAGAAAAAAAAAAAATCCAAAATGATGAAAACGGGTTAA
>VCHM03000615.1:0-11016 GCA_006182925.3 Reinhardtius hippoglossoides
GTCTTACTGTTTAAGAAGTTAAGGACCCAGTCTTCATTAATCTTGCACGATGTTATTTAGTTCACCTTATCGTTACAGTGAAGCTATTCTACACCTACAATACATCTCTTGTATTGATCTTATTTCCTTTCTTCACTTTTTATCTTCTCTTATAATAATCCCCCTTTTATTTGTGTCGTCGACTACATCAAATAAAATTGAATTTAGCACGGAGTTTCACTTCAATCATCAACACATCATGACATGTCCATAAAAAGAAAAGGTTCTTTACGGTGTGACCAGACATCAGACACACAATAATCTCGCTGAACGAACCAGCGTCCAGAAAAATTTGAGAAATTCTCACCGTGTGAAGATGTGTAAGATGCCACTGGCCCCAGGCCGCGTTGTTCGTGACGCCAATTTGTTGTAAATTGACTCATCCTGTTCGTGACGCCAATTTGTTGTATCTTTGGAGCAGAGGTGATGAAGCTGATGATGATGAAGGAATCTTCGCGGACACTGTTCTTACTTGTATAACAAAGTTTATTACACACAGAAGTTACAGGTCAGGACGGGCACCGGTCAGCCCGGAGATCTTCGCAGCCAATTATGAAGTCTGTCTCTCCGGTCTCGGACAAGCGTTCATATAGAGAAATTGTTTACGCCCAAAAGAGAGATAAAGTACCGTCACAAAAAGGGGGGTCTGAGCAGGAACATGTCTCGCACATAAACCCATTCTAACAGGTCAAGGAAAGGGCATTTCGTACATAAACCCAACAGGTCAAAAAACAGTCACGGACAGTCACGGAGAGAGGGAGAGATACCAATTAGTAACTGGCAAAACAGTCACGGACAGTCACGGAGAGAGGGAGAGTTACAATTAGCAACTGGCATAGGAATTTTAGGGAGTCTTAAGATCCAGCTTTGAACTGTCTATGGTTCATCCGAAGCCAAGGCCCTCTAACTTAAAAATGTCCCAGCCATATATGTTATCTATATTAGCTGAATATACCACACTATTAAGCAAAGACTACCAGATGAGGCTGATGTCCATATTACAAAAAGTGTGTCATACAACGGTATGAACTACAACAAAGGAATGATTGTTGTCCATGGGCAGTTATTTGGTCTACCCGAGTTTGCTGAAATTCAGCAGATTTGTGTTTTGCAAGGTAAGATACATTTTATTGTGAAAAAGTTCTCCGCTTGGTGTAGAGAGCACTTTAGAGCTTTTGAACTTGACATGTCACATGTGAGGGTGGTGTCTCTGATTGAGCATGGGGAACTACTTGATGACTACCCATTAGCTGCCTATTCAGTGGGAGGCCTGCGTCTGGTTACTCTGAAGAGATACATTCACTTACAGGGAAAACGGGAGTAATGTTTGTAAGTATTTCCCCCCCACATCACTTGGCACAGTAAGTTGTAAAATCAGCAATTGGGCACTTGTGTTTTGAACTTGTTTACAGCTTGCCTTATTGGCTGATAATATCTGCCCAGCTTTAAATAGCCTGACAGTTGTCCTCATCCTTGTGATTTACCTGTTCCTCAGTGCTCCGTTACAAATCAAATGGTACTTGAAAGAATGCTTTTTAAGATTTCCCTGCAGTAAAGGTAATTGTTTCACTCGTTAGTGGCAGGGAGTACGGTTAAATCAGAATACCTGTAAAGCGGAGTACTACATATCACATAAGATCCTAGTTCTGATTAAAAAACATTAAAACAAATATCAGCACAAAGTGGAATCTACTGTAAATTATATACTATAAAAACTAATAATAATAGTATCAAACAGATGTTCATTAGACCATGTATATACACACACCCACACATTACTAATACTAATTATAATTTATAATAAGTGCCTCTGAGTTTTTTCATAGTGAAATATTCAACCAGTGTTTTTGTTGTTTATTGATTAGGTTTACACAATGGCCCACACTATGAGACGGAGGATTATCCTTGGTGAAGATGATGCCAGGAAGCTGATTCTGCCAGCAGGGATACCGGACTCCATAGAGGAATTGTGCCAGACAATAAAGACACGTTTTGGATTGCAACAAGATTTCCGTCTTCAATATCAAGATGCTGATTTTGGAAATGACTTCATAAACCTGTCGGAAATCTCCGAAATAGATGACAAAGCAACTCTAAAGGTTGTTTACTTATATACTTTAAACTTGCAAAGTGATACAGAAGCTGATGCAATGACACGTCAACCTCTAGCTCAACAGATTCCTTATCAATCTCCTCTGTTGACACGGATAACACCGACGCCGCTTCATCTTCAGGACACACACACACACACACAGCCACACCCAGAGTCACGTGATTTCCAGTAACTGCCGAGCGGAGGAGGAAGTGGAAGTGAAAGTGTTCAGACTGGTTCTAACTACAAGGAGCAGACGGAGGAGACGTGAAGTCTGAGGCTGGTGAGTGTTCAGCAACATTTATATTATTCACTCATATTATTTTACAGTCAGTGACTGTGTTTTTCACTGGATCCCCAGAGACAGATGTGAACAGCAGGTCTGGAACAAAGAGCTTCAAAGGACTAATTAACAGAGTTAACTCACAGCTTCACTTTTTATCTTCATCTCATCTGTTCATCAAGTGTTTAATAACACAACGTGTTTTCACCATCGTCTTCCTCTTCCTCTTCCTCTTCCTCTTCCTCTTCCTCTTCCTCTTCCTCTTCCTCTTCGTCTTCCTCCTCCTCCTCTTCCTCTTCCTCTTCCTCTTCCTCTTCCTCCTCTTCCTCTTCCTCCTTCTCCTCCTCCTCCTCCTCTGCCTCTTCCTCATCCTCCTCCTCCTCCTCCTTCTCCTCTGCCTCTTCCTCCTCCTCCTCCTCCTTCTGACTCCTTCCATTTGGTTGAAGTCAGGTGAACTCACCTGCTGCATTTGAATAGAGCTTAAACCTGATTGGTGCGTCTACAATAAAGCAGTCATGTGTTTGTGCACCTGATGGCTGTGTTGAACCAACTGGCTCATGGGGGGGGGGGGGGGGAGGCATTTGACACTCAGTGCTTTGGAATTGCAAGGAAGTGACATCATGATATACGTCTGTGTCTAATGTATACGAGTGTGTTTAGTGTTTTGCAAACACTGTGAGTCTGACCTTGTGCTGATTGTGGTGCAGATCTGAGCCGTTGTTTTGCTCCTTGAGTGTAAGGTTTTGATAATTGTGTAATACTTTTGATTTTAGTGTTTATGCAATCGAAAAAAACTGTAATGTAGTTTATTGGTTTGAGTGTAGATCAGGAAATGCTCGCGTTGCAAAAGTACTTTTTTATTCAATGTTTGTTTTTGGCTATGCAGGTTTATTGGTGGATTTACAAATGACATAAACCAGTATTACATGAAAGGAGCTTTATTATTGTTCTTGTACAATAGCACAACTCCTGCATCCTTTGAGACATAAATTGTATTAATTTAATTTCTACGTACTTAATTCAAATGTCTGCAACTGGCTGAATAATCGGGTGGCTGATTGAAACTTGCATCCAAACGAGTTGAGGCCTCCTGAGGTCACCTGTCTCACTGCTACACACACAGAGTTCAGTCCTTATCACACACAATGGAAGTGAGTGACTGACAGCTGCAGAACTAATGCTCAATATGTACTGATATACAAGGTCATATTCATATTCATGACCATATTCAAGTCAAAGCCTTTGTAAAAAACATTGTGCTGCAGTAGCAGAACTTTGCAGAGCATTGTTGAACTGAGAAGATAAAGATTGAACAGATGCTGTAAATATGAATTCATATTAATGTGAATATTGTGCATTGAACAGATAAAGTTGTAGAACTGCATTTGTGTGTGTGTGTGTGTGTGTGTGTGTGTGTGTGTGTGTGTGTGTGTGTGTGTGTGTGTGTGTGTGTGTGTGTGTGTTGTTGTGTGTGTGTGTGTGTCCTCTTGAACAGACTTGTTTGTCCTGGTTCCTGTGAGCTCACAGTGTTTTTCCTCTCAGACTGAAGATGAGTGTTTATGAGGAGGAAGAGGAGAGAGCAGAGTCTCCAGGGTTCAGCTGTGTGTCTCTGAAGAGTGACTCGTCCATGAGACAGCCTCACACTTCAGTAATGAACCTGGACCCTCACACACAAAGTAAGACCTGCTCCAAACATGTGAACCTCCAAACTGAATCCTCAGAGAATGAACCAGTGAATGATGTGTTCTGAATAAAAACATGTTTGTGTTTGCAGAGGTCAGGACCACAGACTGAGAGCAGAGTCTCCAGGGCCCAGCTGTGTGTCTCTGAAGAGTGACGGTCCATGAACGCCTCCAACTTCAGTAATGAACCTGGACCCTCACACACAGAGTAAGAGACTGTTTCTACTGTGACCTGCTCTGAAGAGGATCTAGTTCCCTCTAGTGTGGCCCCTGCATTAGGACACAGCTTCATTGAAGTTGGTGACTAATCTCTCAGAATCACTCAAAGAGCTCAGACCTCCACCAAGAACCAACACGCTCCTTATGAAACCACTTTGAGATTCACTAGAGACTCGTTTTGATTTGGATCTGCACCAATTCCACACACTGGTAAACATCAGTCCTCTGAACATGTCTGTGAAAGAGGACCCCCCCCCCCCCCGATCTGGTTCACAGACCACAACCTTCCACCAAGTTTACTGGTAATCTGTCGTTTTTTATAATCCCACTAACGAACCAACCAACACACAAACATACTGGGTGAAAACAAAACCTCCTTGACAGAAGTAATGACAACCTGTGACTGTGACATGTGACTTATCAGGAAATGTCTTCACAGGAGAGGAAGAGGAGTCATGTTCCTGAGGAGGAGCAGTCGTCCTGCTGTGCTTCGTGTCAGGACGTCCTGAAGGATCCAGTCTCCACCAGCTGTGGACACTGGTTCTGCAGACAGTGCATACCTCATACTGGGACCAGTCTGGTTCTTCAGGAGACTCCTCCTGTCCCCAGTGTGGACAAAGATCCAGAACAGGAGCTGGAGCTCAGACAGCCGGTCAGAGCAGCACTGTACATGTGTCTGCTGATGTCTTCACTTCTGACAACAGCACATGTGGTTTTATTTTGTTCCTTCATACAGCATCAACATTTAACATCGTTAGAAAGCACAAAATTAAAAAGCTTTTATTTTCTGTAGTTTTTCTGTATCTGATGAAAACAATCAGCAGATTCTCAGATTCTCTGTCTCTGACATTGTTTCTTGTCTTTCAGCAGATCGTGGTCTGCAGGAGGTTTCAGATGAACATCAGCTCAGTGTGAGGAGGAGATGTGAACATGTGACTGAAGGAAGTGATGAAACAGGAAGTAGAACCCTCCTCAACAGGATCTACACTGAGCTCTACATCACAGAGGGACAGAGTGAAGAGGTTAATACTCAACATGAGGTGAGGCAGCTTGAGACGGCTTCCAGGATGAAGAGCCTCCACGACACTCCCATCAAGTGCCACGACATCTTTAAAGCCTCCACTGACCAGCAGAGCAGCATCAGAGTCGTCCTGACCAACGGCGTCGCTGGCGTTGGAAAAACCTTCTCGGTGCAGAAGTTCGCTCTGGACTGGGCCGAGGGTTTAGAAAACCAAGATGTGGGTCTGCTGACTGTGCTTTCGTTCAGGGAGCTGAACCTGGTGAAAGACCAGCAGCACAGTCTCCTCACGCTGCTCCGTGTTTTCCATCCAGCGTTACAGAAGCTCACGGCAGAGACGCTCGCTGTCTGTAAACCTTTGTTCATCTTTGACGGCCTGGATGAAAGCAGACCTTCTCTGGACTTCAACCACAGGGAGCTTGTGTCTGATGTCACACAGAGGTCATCAGTCAACGTGCTGCTGACAAACCTCATCCGGGGGAATCTGCTTCCCTCGGCTCTCGTCTGGATAACCTCCAGACCTGCGGCGGCCAATCAGATCCCTCCTGCATGTGTCGACAGGGTCACAGAAGTACGAGGCTTCACTGAGGCCCAGAAGGAGGAGTACTTCAGGAGGAGATTCAGTGATGAAGAGCTGTGCAGCAGAATCATCTCACACATCAAGACGTCCAGGAGCCTCCACATCATGTGTCAGATCCCAGTCTTCTGCTGGATCAGTGCTACAGTTCTGGAGCACATGTTGACCACAGACCAGAGAGGAGAGCTGCCCAAGACCCTGACTGACCTGTACTCACACTTCCTGCTGGTTCAGACAAAGAGGAAGAACAACAAGTACGGTGAGGGACATGAGACGACTCCACAGCAGCTGACGGAGGCTGACAGGGACGTTCTCCTGAAGCTGGGGAGGCTGGCGCTTAAACATCTGGAGGAAGGAAACATCATGTTCTACCAAGAAGACCTGGAGCGGTGTGGTCTTAATGTCACAGAGGCCTCGGTGTACTCAGGAGTTTGTACTGAGATCTTCAGAAGAGAGTGTGTGATCTTCCAGAAATCAGTCTACTGCTTTGTTCATCTGAGCGTTCAGGAGTTTCTGGCTGCAGTCTACATGTTCCACTGTTACACCGAGAGGAACACAGAAGAACTCAACAACTTCTTGGGAACATATGGGAACACAGACAGTACCTTCTCCCTGGATGACCTCCTGAAGAGAACCATGGAGAAATCCCTCACCAGTACAAATGGTCATCTGGACCTGTTTGTTCGCTTCCTTCACGGCCTCAGTCTAGAGTCCAACCAGAGAGTCTTAGGAGGCCTGCTGGGTCGGACAGAGAAACATCCAGGGATCATCCAGAGAGTCTTAGGATTCCTGCTGGGTCAGACAGAGAACAATCCAGGGATCATCCAGAGAGTCTTAGGAGGCCTGCTGGGTCGGACAGGGAACAATCCAGAGATCATCCAGAGAGTCATCGACAACCTGAAGGAGATGCAGAGTGATGACATGTCTCCTGACAGAAGCATCAACATCTTCCACTGTCTGACTGAGATGAACGACCACTCAGTTCATCAGCAGATGCAACAGTTCCTGAAGTCAGAGAACAGATCAAAGGAGAAACTCTCTGGGATCCACTGCTCAGCTCTGGCCTACATGCTGCAGATGTCAGAGGAGGTTCTGGATGAGTTGGACCTGAAGAAGTTCAACACATCAGACCAGGGTCGATGGAGACTGATCCCAGCTGTGAGGAACTGCAGGAAGGCTCGGTGAGTCCAGACATGATCAATAACATGTTCAATCAGTGGAGATGAGTCGTTCTTCAAATACACTCAGTGTTAAATGGTTCTCATTGTTTGGTGTGTGTGTGTGTGTGTGTGTGTGTGTGTGTAAACAGCTAGCACAGTGTAGTTCCTGTCATAAATTATGTTATTACAATATTCTCACAAGAGAACAACTAGATCAGATGTGATCACTGTGCTGGAGTTTGACATACGGGAGATTATATATATATGACATACGGGAGATTATATATATATGAAGAAGCAGGAATTATAGTTTATTCTTCTTTCTTGTCAAACTAGAATTCCCAGCCTGCGTTTGTACGCCACCACCAACCAGTGCAGTGTCCGTCCCTCCAGGTTCCTGACATGTTGACTTCACAATAACATGAGGTCACTGTAACCTTTGACCTTTGACCTCTGAAATCTAATCAGTTTCTCTTTGAGTCACAATGTGAAGAAATCCCCTAAAGACAGACTTGAGACATCATGTTCAAGAGGCCATGAACATGTTCTGTGACCTTGACCTTTGACCTTTGACCCCCTGCATCTAATGAGCTCCTCTGTTAGTCTGAATGAACGCTTGGACCAAATCTGAAAGGATTCTCTTGAGGAGTTTTTAACAAAAAGGGGATTTACCAGGGTGAGGGTCACATGATCACGTTTTGTATGAATGTTGTGTTTTCTGATTTAATTCTCACAGATTTGATATTTTCTTTAATTACAGACTCGGTGATTGTGGACTCTCAGAGACTCACTGTGAAGTTCTGGCCTCAGCTCTGAAGTCAGACCCCTCACATCTGAGAGAACTGGATCTGAGTGACAACAAGCTGCAGGACTCAGCAGTGAAGCTGCTGTGTTCTGGACTGGAGAGTCCAAACTGTCGACTGGAGACTCTGAGGTCCTTAAATCCTTCTTCACTTTTCAGACTTTCTTTCTTATTGGGTCATTATTTATTTGAATTGTCTCAGTTCTGCTCTGCTCACTGTCCCTCAGTCATCTGTCACTCACCCAGCCTGTCAGTCACGTCCACCTCATCAGCTCCATTCACCTGCACTCACCTGCTCCTGAGCACTAAGAAAGTGTCAGTAAATAACATGTGGACTGAGGCCGAGGACTCGTCCTCCTCAGGTTTTCAGAATAAGACACGTTCTCATTGAAACACGTTGGACAGTTGATAAGTATAGAAACAAACAGGAAGTGAGTGTCAGGAGCCATCCCTACTTTAAACAATGTTTAATTACACAAACCTGCTCAGTGACCAAACACAGAGAAGAAGCTGATGAATGAAACAATGGTCCAACATGTCTGATCTGATATTTATCTTCAGGTCACAGACTGGACTGAGGTCAGCAGCATGTTGAGAGTCTGTGTTGACATGATGACGATCCACAGCAACAGGAGGACCCATTCTAATATTCATATTTCTTTATCCAGGTTGGAGAGGTGCAGTCTGTCAGAGATCAGCTGTTCTTCTCTGGCTTCAGCTCTGAGGTCAAACCCCTCTCATCTGAGAGAACTGGATCTGAGCTACAACAAGCTGCAGGACTCAGCAGTGAAGGAGCTGCTTGATCTACAGCAGAGTCCAACCTGTCGACTGGAGACTCTGAGGTCAGTAGATGGTTGGAGTCAGTCCACGCTGCTTTCATCAGTATGTTACTAAACACAGTCAGTATCACAGATCCAGGGTCTGTGCTACCAAGCAGGATTTGTGGTTATCAGTTAACTTCAGGTTTAGTTTTTTCAGTCCTACGAAGCTCGTCCACTTCTTAACGAGGTAAATCACCATGGTAACTTCTGATGAACGGCTAACCTGCTCCAGGTTAAGTTGGAGATCAACCCGTATCAAAGCTCCGCCCACTGACCCCAGTGACTCTCCACTGTTGTGTGGTGCACACTCTCCTTAAAGGGACGGATAAGGGAAGTTTAAATCAACGTCTGGTTGGTTCAGTTGATCTCTAACTCACCCAGAACATCTCAATCTCTCCAGACTCATCCTGTCACCAGAACACCAGATGCACTCAGTGAGACAGTGTGTGTCCTCAGAGACAGTGTGTGTCCTCAGAGACAGTGTGTGTCCTCAGAGACAGGGAGACAGTGTGTGTCCTCAGAGACAGTGTGTGTGTCCTCAGAGACAGTGTGTGTCCTCAGAGACAGTGAGACAGTGTGTGTCCTCAGAGTCAGGGAGACAGTGTGTGTCCTCAGAGACAGGGAGACAGTGTGTGTCCTCAGAGACAGGGAGACAGTGTGTGTCCTCAGAGACAGTGAGACAGTGTGTGTCCTCAGAGACAGTGTGTGTCCTCAGAGACAGTGTGTGTCCTCAGAGTCAGTGTGTGTCCTCAGTCATTGTGTGTCCTCAGAGACAGTGTGTGTCCTCAGAGTCATTGTGTGTCCTCAGAGACAGTGTGTGTCCTCAGAGACAGTGTGTGTCCTCAGAGACAGTGTGTGTCCTCAGAGTCAGTGTGTGTCCTCAGAGACAGTGTGTGTCCTCAGAGACAGTGTGTGTCCTCAGACGCCTCCGGGTGTTTCTAAATTCAGCCTTTAAGTGAAGTTATAATTCTTCCCATGTTTGCATCTCTGCCTGGTGAAGCTTCCTGATATCGATCATTTTAAACGACGTCTTATTTATCTTTTGTTTCACGTGTGTACAGCTTCAACTCTGATGTTCCACGCTGCCGTAAAGCGGACTGATGTCATAAAATATACGAGGGTCAGTCAAAAGAAATAGTAAAATAATGTGCAAAGAAAAGTTATATCAGTGCATCTTCTGCTTGGCAGCCGAACTTCTTGTTTCCTTAAATTTCAATGTTCTTAACTGAACCAAAAAGGATCCATGTGACCGTGGCTGCCGGAGGAAAAGGCCCCGAGAGCCTGATCTGCTGTGACTGTATAAATATGTGTTCTTGTCTTTCAAACCTCCAGGTGAGTTAAATATCCTCCTGTCACTCAGACTTTGATATTGAACTGACTCCGTCCTCCATCGCCGTGCCGTGCGGAGCGCCGGCCCCTCCAGCGATTAGCCACGTCCATTCACACGTGTGTTTTCTTTCTCCTCCTGTAATCTTAAGAGCACAATTACACCGAGCCGCTGAGCCGATGCATCTCCCTTCTACTCAACTACTTTGTGTAAATTCAACCCGACAGGTCATTACAGGCACCTGTAACCATGGTAACCACCACGGTACAGGCAGAGTGAGGATGAGGCAGCCTCCGCTCGGTGGATGCTCCAGTTTTTCACACAGAATATAAAACATGTGATTTGGATCATGAAAAGTTTGGCGTGTAAAGAAATTCTAATATAATCTGCTTCTTAGAGGATCAGCCGCTCGGAAGGTGCACTTTTTATTTTCACTCTCTTCAGCCTGGCAACACAGGGCTTTACATATTCATGACGATTTGAATCATGGAGTTGGTTTGTGTGTGTGTTGTTGTGTGTGTGTGTGTGTGTGTGTGTGTGTGTGTGTGTGTGTGTGTGTGTGTGTGTGTGTGTGTGTGTGTGTGTGTGTGTGTGTGTGTGTGTGTGTGTGTGTGTGTGGTGTATAAACAGCTAGCACAGTGTGAGGAGACGATCACTGAATCAGTGTTTGGATGAGAATCACTGACGGTTCCTTGAAACTGAAGAAGCAGGAAATATAGTTTATTCTTCTTTCTTGTCAAACTAGAATTCCCAGCCTGCGTTTGTACGCCACCACCAACCAGTGCAGTGTCCGTCCCTCCAGGTTCCTGACATGTTGACTTCACAATAACATGAGGTCACTGTAACCTTTGACCTTTGACCACTGAAATCTAATCAGTTTCTCTTTGAGTCACAATGTGAAGAAATCCCCTAAAGACAGACTTGAGACATCATGTTCAAGAGGCCATGAACATGTTCTGTGACCTTGACCTTTGACCTTTGACCCCCTGAATCTAA